>JAUZSU010143889.1:0-15251 GCA_034780255.1 Parotocinclus maculicauda | reverse complement strand
GATTAATTTAATACAATTTGGAATAAGGCTGTAACGTAAGAAAATGTGGAAAAAGTGAAGCGCTGTGAATACTTTCCGGATGCACTGTAACTTTTATTTTGGTTGTATATTGCAGTACACTAGCCTTTAGTGCCCTGTATGTAACTCGCTTTTAGTCTGAAACCCAGTCAGATGTAAATATTATTTCTGCTTCCAATTACTATGCAGTTAGAAATATTGTTACTCCTCTGAGACATACACATTGATAAAGTTCATTTTACCCTGGAGCAGATGTGGGCGCTACTGATGATTCAATTGTTCATAATGATTGAATCAAGGTTTGAAAGTGCTCTTTTAAAGGCTCGGGCAATAGTATTTAGTTATAGGTATAGTTTTTTTGTGCAACACATTCAAATGCATAAAATGTTTAATAAACTGGTTAAAAAAAACAAAATCTATTTTTATAAATTTATGGTACATGCAACACTGTTTTATGTGACAGTGTTGCCACAACAGATCATCCAGATTCTCACCAGATACCTTTGAGACAGGCAAGAAGAGCGTGTCTGGCATTGTTACTGCTTATAACAAACAACAAATTTTGTTATTGTGAACATATAGTACGGCTACAGACAGCATGTCAAGATTGCATTTGCTTAAGGTCATTTTGCTCTTTCTGTTGTGAACAACTGTTCACTGAACTTAACTCCTAATCTTGGGTTAAATACTTTGTTCCTAAATTCAAAGCAAAACATGACAAAGCTTTTAGACTACGTGTAAACTGCACTGCAAATCAGAGTTAATCCTTAAATTGTATTGTTAGATTGACTCACATAAATCACTAGAGACTAAATTGGAGTAGTTTATTCAAACCATTAAGAGACGAGGGCAATGTCCAGTCACAGTTATGAACTTTTATTACACCCATCTCTGATTGCTCTGTAAGTTTTTTTCCTAACCTGTGTTTGTGTAGTAAACAGGATATTATTTTCATAAATCCCTTTTTATCTGTATATTTTGATTAAACCAATGTATCTGTCTACAAAATACAGAAAACATTTAACCTTTTTTGTTTCAGGTTATTTCCTTCCCTTACTTATCATTTTGTATTTCATCCATATCACACCAATAAGTACCAATTAACTGAACACATTGTACAACCACAATTCCAATAAAGTTTGGACAGTTTAAAACAGAAAACAATGATTTGCAAATCTTTTTTAACCCATATTCAATTGAATATGTTACAAATACAAGATATTTAATGTTCAGACAGATCAACTTGATTTTTTTAATATATATTTACAGGTGAACAGGTTACTTGGGTATAAAGGGAGCATCCCCAAAAAGCTTAGTCATTCACAAGGGACGACGCGGAGAGGTTCAACTGCGTGAGCAAATAGTACAACAGTTTAAGAATAAGTTTCTCATTGTGCAATTGCAAGAAATATAGGGATTTAATCATCTACAGCCCATAATATCATTAAAAGATTCAGAGAATATGGGGAAATATCTGCAAGAAAGGGGCAAGTCTGAAAAATCAACCCTGAATACGGCACTGCATTTAAAATCATTCTGTAATGGATATTACCACATGGACTCAGGAACACTTTAGAAACCATTATCAGAACACAGTTCATCTCTCCATCTACAAGTGCAAGTTAAAACTCTACCATGCAAAGCGAAAGCCGTATATCAACAACACCCAGAAATGCTGCCTGCTTTCTCTGGGCCCGAGCTCATATGAGATGGACTGACACAAAGTATACAGTATGCACTCAAAATTACAGGTTTTGGAGCAACATATGCTGAAACCCAAGCAACATCTTTTTTCAGGGTCGCCCCTGCTTATTTCAGCAAGAAAATGCCAAGCCACATTCTGCACGTGTTACAACAGCATGGCTTCATAGTAAAAGAGTGCAGGTAACTAGACTTGTCCTGTCTGTAGTCCAGACCTGTTTCCCATTAAAAATGTGTGGTGCATAATAATGTGTGAAGTGCAAAATACAACAACGGAGACCCCGGACTGTTGAGCAACTGAAGTTGTACATCAATCAAAAATGGGTAAAAATTCCACTTACAAAGCTTTAAGAATTAGTGTCCACAGTTCCCAAATGCTTATTGAGTGTTGCTCACAGCTGTCACTTCTTTGGGACGTTTTGCAGGCATCAAATTCAAAATGAGTAGATATTTGCAAAAAACAATAAAGTTTATCCGTTTTATCATAATTGTTATGTGCACAAGCACATGTTTTCTTTTTTTCTCTCTCTCTTCCTAATCTGTGGCCTAAGCCCCTCCGTCTCCTGGTGCATCCACTATCCGGATACCATCTGCCCACCAAGACTGGAGAAGACATGCTCTGGAAGACAAAAGGGATCAGAATGTTTGTAACGGAGAGGGGGAAAATGAGAGCTGTGTGTATGTATCAGAGATCTGTTAGTTTGTTGCAGTTGTGTGTGAATGTGTTTTGAAGGTGTTGAGTAGTATGAACTGTATGAATGTTTTCCCTTCAAGTCTGTGTAACACAGTGAAGTTGCCTGGCCTCATGGTTGGACAGGTTACTGGTGCCACATATTGCAACACGTAGGTGTATTAATGTATAGACACACTAGGTAAGGGATAAGTGCCATTTATGTATTTTTGTTTAGTTTAGCACTTGGGTTATAGAGTTTAGGTCTTTTGTTTTTTTTGGGGGCACTGTCCTCAGTCCACCATAAGCCTTGCACTAAATTGTTAAACTGGTCACTATCAATATTTGTGTTTTGTGGTTGTGTATATACCATGCCATGTCTGGGTTTAAAAACCCGTGTTAAATCTTATTAAGCATTTAGTAAACATCTTTACTTTCTGCTAAGTTTTGTCTCGTGGCTTTCCTTTTTATCACAATCACTGGCACCACCTTTTTTTTTTTTTTTACTTCCTCTTATACCCTTAGACCAAAAAAAGAGGAACGTAACAATAATTATAAATACATAAATATAAATATAAATATAAATATCTTGTCTTTGTAGTGTATTCAATTGAATACGGGTTGAAAAGGATTTGCAAATCAACCCAACTTCTTTGGGATTGGAGCTGTACTTGAACCATTTAAATAATATAACCTTTCTTTTTAGTTTCATAATAGTCAAGCCAAATGTATTTACAGCACATTTATTTACAATGGAACAGCAGCTGTATAGCTGTCTAGGCCAAGTCTAGGGTGACAGTTGCAAGGTAGAAAAGGTCCCAAGGTCCTATACAAATTATTAAAGCACATGATCAGAGTTTTTTTTTTTAATTTAATGTATATGATAAAAGTAATCAACATATTCCTAAGACATAAGAACAAAGTAAAGATGTTGCTAATATTTATAAAAATTTGAGAAAAGAGATTATTTTAAGATGCTGTTTGTTTAAAACTTAAGGTTTTTCTAGTTGCTATTGTCACTTTAGATCAAATTAAGACATTAATTTTGTATTTACATTGTAAAATACTTGCAGTACCTTAGGTTGAATCTGTATATGGTCATACTCTCATCTGTTTTCATTTTTTAGATGAGCTCAAAATCTGGCATCTAAGGTTCTGTCTATAGGGGGCATGTTCTTACATCCCACAGAGTAGATGCAGTCATTAATAGCTATTTAGAGAAAAGTTGGGACTGTATGGTAAATGCATATAGAAAACATTCTGTCTGGTCTGCAACACATTTAAAATACATTGGGATATGAGCAATTTAGAGCTAGTAATGAATAAAAACGCTTTAATTGCATGCCAAGCACTACAATACAAAGTTACATTCACAAATGCCACTTAAAACTATCTAAGTCTAAGTATAACTAAGTCTCATGCTCACCATGTCCAGAAGTAGCATCGACTTCTCTGGACTCTGAGGTATCTAGGATGGGGGTGGGGATCCAGACCAAAGACAAAAAGCCCCATGCCGACTGTTATCAGCAGAATGTTCAAAAGCATGGTATGGGGCAGTGTCAGTGCTCTTGGCAAAGATAATTTTCACTATGGGGATGGCAGCATTAATGCAGAAAAGTACATTGAGATAACAAAACAACATATGCTTCTTCAAGGTGTCATCATTTCCAGGATACATTTTTTTAAGGAGACCATGCAAAACCACATGCTGTATACATTACAAAAGCATGGTTGCATAAGAAGAGGATACGGTTACTGGACCTGCCTGCAGTCCTGATATGTCCCGATAGAGAATGTTTGGAGGACAAAAAATGCATCAACGACTACTCATACTGTTGCACACCTTAAGACATGTTTGCTGCAAGAATGGGCCAAAATAACACCTAAAACATGTCCTAAGTTTGGTGAAAAGGAATGGCAACATTAAAGCTGTAAATGCTTTATGGTTCCAACTTTTTTTTTAATGTGTTGAAGGCCTGAAATTAAGTTGACCAGATAAAACATGAAATATCTTAAATCTCATTTAGTCAGCACTGAAGTAAAAGTAAATGTAAGAAATACTGTTTAGTTTTTTTGGATATGCATTTTTCATACTGTTCCAATGTTTTCAGATTTGGGGTTGTGAATAAACATGTTATTAACTCACTCATGCTTTTCAGACTTGATCAGACCTTTCAGTAAGAAAACCATGATGCAAGAAGATTGAATGAATTTAAACCCTTTGGGTGAATCACACTCTTCATCTTCTTGCTCGCCCCAAGATTATCCAAATGTCTATAAATACTTAACTTCCCTAGGTTATTCAAGTAAAACTAGCACTGACATGTTTCAGTGACTTTGCAATTAAGTATTTTTTGTTTAGAACATTAGGTAAAATTGTGTTAAGTAAAAATAACATGCCTTATATACTGTATGTATATACAATTTTAGATTATCTTCTAATTAATAAGGCCAATCCCAAGTTATGCAAGCTTGAGTCCTTGAGAGGACCAAGACTCAAAAACAGACCCATCCTCAGTAGGCAACATATACAAAATAACAGGTAGACACTTTACATGAAATGAAATATTAAATACAGAATATAAAATAGGAGATGATGTGCCTCCAAGGACCTCCCACTGAGGACTCATTTTATAATCTATTTGGTTTATAATTTAGTTTTTTTATTTTGTTATTAATTTAAATTTGATTATAAATTTGTCATTGATTTAAATTATTTACCTAAATTTGCTATAATTTAATATACTTGTAAGTATTTATTTAATTAACATCTAGGCCATCCATGGAGGATGGGTCCTGTGTTGAGTCTTGGTCCTCCCGAGGTTTCTTGCTACCACTTTCAGGGAGTTTTTCCTTTCCACTGTCGCCCTAGGCTTACTCAACTTGGGATTGGGCTTTTAAGATAATGTAATATTGCTTTGAGACAATCTTTCATTGTAAAAATAAATCAAATTGAATTGAATTAAAATAGCAACTTTAAAAGCATACCGCGTAAGACAACAGTAAAGAGAAATATCGACTAGAATAATGCAAAAAATATCCATAACAACATCATTTAGGCTGGTACACAGAGCTACTTTGGGATCTTGTGGCATAGCATCCTCAGTCGACCGGAGGAATATGAGAGTTACTGCCCTCTGTGGTCTGGAGTATGGTGGGGCTGGAGCTGATAATGATAGAACAGGTTTATATGTAAGTACATTTACATTTACGTTATTTAGCAGACGACCTACAACTCATACAGACTTACAATCCAAGCAATTGTGGGTTAAGGGCTTTGCTCAAGGACCCAACTGTGGCAGCTTGGTAGAGGTGTGATTTGCATATTTTATGTTATGTTATTCAATATTTTGTTCATTGTCTTGTATGCAGTATTATACTATTAAGGAATCTTACATTTTCTTATATTGACATAGAATATTATTCTACATATTCTATTTTTTATTTTAATGATTTTGTTAATATGTTCTTTGTTATTATTTATTTTGGGGTCTGTTTATTTCAACTATTACTACAAACATATTAATTACATAACTTTAATTCTTACATATAGCATCTAAGCCATTTAAGGAGGGTGGGTTCTTTTTTTAGTCTTGGTTATCCCAAGCTTTTTTTCTTTTGACATTTTAATATAGCACACTTTTTTTTGCCACTTTCACCACTGTCTAGGTGTTTGGGGTTGGATTTAGATCATATAAAACATAATAACATAATATAACATTTTAAAGCTGCTTTAAAGCAATGCTTTATTGTAAAAACAAATGCTACTGTAATAAATCAAATCGGATTTATTGTCTAGTAACAGTCACTCACTGGCCAAACTGCCTTACTTTTTCAAAACAAGGCAAGGAAAACTTAGAGCCCAGAGATTTTGCTCCGTATTTATATGATAGCATCAGGCAGCTGCTGAATAAATAGATGAAAATGGTCAGCAGCAATACTCTGGTTGTGGAGTTTAATCAATGCTTAATTGTAATCAAGGGGCATAAAGTATACCAAAAAAAATCCCATAGTCCATTACACCACCAGCCTAAACTGTTAATACAAAGCAATATTTATCCATGTGTTCATGTTGTCTGACCCTACTAGCCAAATAAAGCAACAGAAATCAAGACAATCAGAACAGGCAACACTTTACCAAACCGACATTGTCCAATTTAGGTCTTTTGTAGGAATTTTATCCTCAGTGGCATGCTTTTAGCTGACAGGGGAGGCACCTGTTGTGGACATCTGCTGCTCTATCCAGTCTGCTACAAGGTCAGACCTTTTGTGCTTTGGAAATGCTCGTCTGCATACCTTAGTTGTAATGAGTGGTTATTTGATTTACTGCTATATTTCTATCAGCTAAAAGCAGTCTTTTTATTCACCATTAATCTCAGGTACCAACAAGGCATTTTTGAGATCACTGGTTAGATTTTGAACAATTTATTTGCAAATCCTGGAGCAATGTGTGCAAATCCCAGTAGATCAGAAGTTTCTGAAATACAACCTGAATAGCACCAACACTCATGCCATGTTCAAAGCCACTTAAATCACCTTTGATGCTCAGTTTGAACTTCAGCAGGTCATCTTGATGCCTGTATGCCTAGTTGTTGCCATTTGATTAGATTTTAGTGTTGACAAGCAGTTAAACAGGTGTAACTGATAAATCAGATTAGTGTATAATAAATATAATAAATACATGTTGTCACTAAAGAAACTGTAAAAATTAGATAGGTACAGTTTTGTATGAAAATAAGAAACTAGTCTGTTTTGTCTGTTTGGTCTCCAAATTGGAACACGTTCAAAATTTGCCATGTCATGTCATGTCCAAGACAATAACTTTAAATCATATTCTCATCCAGTTTAAAGTGGCTGCCTGATAAACATTTTGTAAGTTAAATGGTTTGGCTTTTGGCATCTCCTAAAGCAGTATTGCCAATGTCAAGTATTTTATTTAGCTGATGCAGGCCTTCTGTTAATCCCTAGGACTAGTTGTGGCTCAGTTGGTAAGGAATATTATTTTATTTAGAGTTTTAATCTGAGCTCAATAAACATACCTGCTATGTAATAAATGACTGAGAATTATGTTTCTAATTATGGGTTTCTTGGCTAACCCTATTATAGAGTTTATGCCTTTTTGAGATTTTGGCATCAAATAAAGTTTTTTCCCACAGTTAAATTATCTCACTTAAAGTTTGTCAATGTCAGTTTTCACTGAGATTGATCACTCTCATTCTCACATCCTAGTTCCGGGATGTGAAATACAACACAAAACCTACATAAATTAAAAGAACTCATTGTCTTTGGTACAATACCTGCTGTGTCCAGTTAATTTGTCTTTACTCCATTGCTAATTAATCATGGATTTTATAGGGCACAGTGTTTAGCTCTGTCGAAAGCCTGAGGAAAATGTCTAGTCTCGATAATTAATGGGGTGCAGCAAGCCTTTGCTAAATATTTTAACATTATTTAATTTAGTTTGTGTACGACAGTGCCATCTAGTGCTTCTACAAACTGATCCTGGCCTACGTTTGCCTTAAAAAATTTATTTAAATTTATATGATGGCAATATATTTACTTGTCCCAGTACATAACACTGTTTGGCATATAAACTTAAAAGAAAAATACATGAAGAAGAAAAGAAAAGAAATATGATAAAATTTCTGCCTTTTCAGAAATAATGTTCTCAGCACTAAGCATACAAATAGAATTCAAGTAATTGTCTTCTATTTACTGGGCAGTTTGTGTATAAAACACACTTGTATACACACTTTTTTCCATTTTGATAGCATCCCTAAGGCAAAAGGCTTGAAAGTGCCATGATTAAAGATATGATCAAAGTTTCAATTTGAATGTATTCATCTGTGGTGTGGTTGTAATGAATGATTAAACAAAGCTTGACAGCACACATTCAGTGAAAAATTGAAAGGGTTATATCTCTCATTCATTTTGTTCATGTCAGTGTGTTCCTCTAATCCTTGACCTCCATCTCTACCAGATCACTCCACATCTTTCACAGTAATCTTTGTAAATAACAGCCGTTTTTACACATCATCATGCCCATAATGTGAGTAAAGACAAACACAGCAGATAGAAGGCATTTGGGGTATAAATACTTGTTTTTGTTACAGTATGCAGTGCTTTACTGAACTCTGATTAACATATACTTAATAACACGTAATTGCAGAGCCCTATGTTAAATACTTATTTACACTCATACAAAATAGGCACCTAAAAAGAAGTGATGGATTGCTGCGATTGCTGCAGTTTCGGGTAGATACGTAAATAATTCCAGGTGTGGTCTGATTAGACACTATCTTTCCACAAGAGGGTGTAAATGTCCTTCCCTCACTGCTCTATCAAAGGCTACTTTTGGGTTTTGTACCTCTTGGTGAGAGGATTGTTGACTGCTAGACAGGCTTCTATGACACACAAGACATTTTGACCAGTTGATAGACTTTGAGAGGGACTGAGAGAAGCAGGACAGTCAATTCAGTGAATTGCTTGCCAAGCTAGACCATTCCGACATAGCTCTGGGAGCATTGGTTCCATGAGGGCAATCATACATGGCAAACAGGCTTTGGACAGTCCAAAAAGACAACCATTAAAGAGGATCATTTCATCTGCCAACAAGCCAAGTAGCCTGCACAGTTTCATTGTATATCATCCAGATACAGGTGCCACCTTCACTAGACACCCCATTTTCAGGCACTTAGCAGAAATAAATTTGTTGTTACAGCAACCCCATTATGTGTCCTGTCATTGACTGCCACCATCACCCTTGTTTACAGGCAGGTCATGAATTGGAGACCTGGGCTGTTATGGACTGGACTATCATCTGCAGTGACAAATCCAGGTTCTGTTTGGGATCCAAAATTGGTCAGGCTCAAGTATGGCGGTATTGTGGTACTACTATTGTAAGTAGTACTCCTTTGTTTGTCTCCCCACTATCTGTATAACCACTTGTTGAGTCACATTGTCTGGAGTCTTTGTTTTGTCCCTGGGTCGATCCTGACCTCGGATTCTGGCTCACGTTTCCTTCCTCAGTCCAAAGGAATGCACTAGGTTAATTGATTACGCTTAATTGTCCCTATTTAAGTATGTATGACTAGTTTCAATGTCACCTTGTATATCAGTGCAACTGACAACTGACACAAGGTTCAGCCAATCTGTTGTCAATTTCCATACCTGCTTAATACAATTCAGGTTTGTGAAGGAGGGTGAATATGGCACAGGGCAGGAAGCAACCCGAGACAAGGCACTAGTCCATCACTGGGCACACACACACACACACACACACACACATGCACATGGACACAGGGACACTTTCAAGAACACAGTGTACATAACACATGATTTGGAATGTACAAGGCAACCAGACCACTACAGAAAAACCTACACAAGCATGGGGAGAACATTTTTCATTTATATGCAAACTTTACAAAAGCAAATATCAGTTTGTATGTGTGTGTCTTGTGTGTCAACAAAATGGCAAAATGCAAAATGCTCCTATTTTATAGTGCACAGAAGGATATTTTGAGCCTTAGGAGATTGTTCCTGGCATGCCAGTGTGGTCACAGTGTGCGAGGGTGTGTGTGTGTGTGTCTCTGTGAAGGGGGATGGTTGTGTGTGTGTGTGTGTGTGTGTGTGTGTGTGTGTGTGTGTGTGTGTGTGTGTGTGTGTGTGTGTTTTTAAATCTCAAAAACCTGAAGCTTGTGGTTGTGCTGTTGCCGTGACAACAGTTTCCATGCATATACATGAGAAGTGGGTTGTAACCACAGAGGACCCAATTATTTTTTATCTTGCTGGAGAAGACATTAAATAATGATACAAGGACAGACTTAAATTTGTAAATGTTTGATTGTTCGTATGGTTCATAGTAAAAAATGCACTGAGGTCAAATATAGAGTGCTTATATAAATTTGCTTTACTCTGTCAAAATAGTTCATGATTAGTTAGCTGGTAGAGACATTTCCAAACAGAAAGATGCAAAAAGTTGCTTTAAGAAGTATTAAATTAGGGGAATGGTCAATTTCTGAACAACTTGTTTTCCTAATTGTTTTTATATATTTTATTTATATCTATACCTCATTTTTTCATATAATGAAATATTACAGGCATATAATATAATACAGGCAGCTGAAAAGTGCCAGTTAAAAGAAAGCAGCATTGAAGTGACATTAGAAAACAAGACGTGCTACTGCATTCTGAATCAGAAGATTGATTGTATGCATGGGAAGACCCAGTAATTTAGATATGATAAAACAAGAGACTAGAGACAGGAGTCAGTATGTCAATATGAACAGAAAAATTCATCTGGTTACACTGATTATTTCAAGCGTTCTTGAAACAGATGTTTATTCAGTAGTGATGCTGTGTAGACGATGACACTGTCTTATTTGTGTAAAAAAGTGTATTACAAAAAAGAACAGCATCATATCAAGCACCCAGGATTGCTTGAAAGAGGATTTGAAGCCGGTGTAGAAACTCCTTTGTCTTCAGGCTGAAAGTATGGCTTTGTATAGGCCAGCCAGCTGAAAATCCATATGGCCTTTATGTAAAGTAATCAAATTAATCTCAGGAAGAGGCTCATCTCCTGTTGCGCCCGACGCCTCCAACTTACTCATAAATACATAACATTTATTCACCCCTAACTTAAACGTTCCATACTCATGGAAAGAGTAAACATATATGGTGCTGAATATACATCACAACCTCAAAAGGTCTGATGGAGAAGTTTACCTGGCAGATGACAAGAATGACAAGCAGCTCTTGCTACAGTTTAGCTTTAAATGATGGGCTGACATCTATGATGAGATGCTCTTTAGAAATGCTGAGGTAATGTGTGGAGAAAGGAAGCAAATGAGTGTCATCATAGTAGCAGTGATAGGAGAAGGTATGAGAGGTTATGACTTTGCTGAGAGAATAAAGTGAATATGTAGCGTGAATAAAGCAGAGGACCCAGAACTGGGCCTTGTGGTATTCCAGTTGCAAGTGCATGTGGTACATATGTGGAGCCTCTCCATAAAACCTGATAAGATCCATCCAGGTAGGAAACAAGCCACTGCCTGGATCAACAAGAAGAATATTGTGGTTGGCTATGTCAAATGCTGCTGTGTCAAAAGGAGCTGTAAGTTACTGACAAACTGCAGAACTCAACTGATTTGCCAAAACTTCTGGACTTTGGAAAGCTGTGTCAAACTGATGTTCATTTGAATGTTCCTACACAACATTCCACTTCCTCTCCAGCTTTTCTTTCTCACAGAGTCCATCCCGGTGCCATCACTTCCTCAAGTACATTTTAAAGCATAAATGTGCCCAGTCTTATATGTGATAAGTGATAGTGAAAATCTACAACAGAAACAGATCTCTACAGTTGATCTTTCTTTGGGGCAAAGAGGCAAGAATATGCTTAAAAGAATTAGTTATATAGCACTGTGCATTATTTTTTTTTGCACTGTCTGGGTCAAAGAGCTGTACTATACTATGGTTATCCAAACATTCAGCATCCAGCTGATTTCAAGCAATGTTCTTCTAAAACAGAAGTGCAGACAAATTTGATCATGATTGACAATTCATTCACATTACAACGATCTCCAGCACCATAAGTTTTAACGGATACAAGGAATTACAGTACATTTTTGAAAATTAATTTTGCTAGCAGACTTTATTTTGATGATGACTGTTATATATATAACCTGACTGTTATAACCATAAAAGGTAATTTTGTTTATTGTCAAAAACTGAACAACCTTTCCAGTGCTTTTTACATACTATCTATAATGCTCTGATTGTGCCCAACCAGGTGTGCAAAATTTTTGGTGACACTGATATTCTTGGCAAATTTTGATCAAGTACGTTTCCAATATTTGTATACATAATTGTAAAAAATGTCTTTTTCTGTGACACTGTTCACTTCCCTTTCACCCGATTACCATGGCATTTAATGTAATGTAATGTAGCAGCTCTGTATATAAATTTGTTTGTCATGCACATTCACAGTCATGCATACATACTTTTCTTTAAGAACAGAATATTATAATTATATATATATTATATAACTTCTTCTCTATTGCGACATTAATCATTATATGTATTAACAAAAATTCATACTACGTATATGTGTGTTAGGTTAATTAGTGTCTCTAAAAGCCCTACCATGGATTAACACCCAGCCTACGGTTATTTCTGCCTTGTGCTCTGTGCCGCTGGCAAGGCACCAAGCTCTTCCATGACCCTGTCCAGGATCAAGTGGATAGAAAATGAATAAATTAATGATTAATTTAATTCTTACATGTATCATATCAGCCACCAAAGGATGATAGGTCCTTTTTTGAGTCTTGGCCCTACCAAGAGTTTTTTTCTCTCCACTGTCACCTTAAGCTAGCTCAATTTGGTCCTGAGCTTAGATATTAGAAGATAATAGAAAATTGTATAGCTGCTTTGAGACAATGCAAAGTTGTAAAGCGTGCTATAAAAATAATATCTGACAGAAATACTGAAATTTTGTGTGAGTAGTTATATCTTGAATTAACTCATCACTAAACATAAATAACGTTTCTTTATTAAAAATTAAATTGCATCAGAAAATGAAGATTTTTATGGTTTATGGAATGGTTATCTATGGGTAGCTTTGATGATGTAACAAATAAACACCCAGCACTGATTCTGTACAAGCAACTCACAATATTCATAAAGTAATATTTCATACAAGGTCTCACTTTCACTAATGCAACTATGTAGACTATAATTAAATGTGTTTTAATGGGGTACTCAAACATTTAGTCTGGAAAGGACAATTTTTAAGACTGAGATACATAGCATAGGTGTAACAGCACTTTATATCTACTTATTCATGGAATAATCTGATGTAGCCGTGTAATATAAAACTATGCACATTTGGGCCAGTAGCTTCAGATAATGTTCACTAATAATGGCATGATTATTGGTGCCAGACAGACTGGTTTGAGTATTTCTATAACTGCCCCTCTCTTTACACACACACCACGTTCTAGTGTCTGCTCAAAATGGTGCAATAAATTCCAAACAGTTCTGGGAATGGGATGTTGATGAGAGAAGTCAGACTGGATACGCTGCAGACATAAAGGCTATGGCAACTCAAGATAAAAATGTACAAATGTGGTCAGCAGAAAAGCATCTCAACACTGGACTACTGTAGACTATGAACTTCTGATGAGACACAATTTGGTGCAAATAGTATGAAAACATGGACCCAACCTGCCTTGTCATGGAGGTGTATTGGAGATAGCTAGATGAGGTGGTTTAATAATGTGGAGAATCATTGCTTGGGAATTTGAGCCTGTTAATACCAACTAGTCATTACTTGAATGTCATTTGTGTATTGTTGCTGACCATGTGCATCTTGTCCTACAATGTACCAATTTTGAACCATGTTATAAAGCAAATCAAAAACTGAAATCATAGATTAAAAAACATTTTAAGACCAGACAAACATCTCATCCTTAAATTAATTAATGTGGATTAATGTGGATTTTTATGGAAGGGATTTTCACTAGAATTTGTAACATGATTGACAATTCCTTCCATATACTCAAATGAGCATTAGAGTAGTTGGACATCTTTACTAAGTAGTAGGTAATGACCCCCCCAGCCAGGGTTTCAGTTTATCTCTGTGCACAGGCCGGTTTCATGCCTAAGGTATAAACAGGCTGTGATATGGTGACTTGAATATATTTATTATGTTAAAAAGCTATGTTTATTGTTTTTGCTTTATACAATCCATCAACCTCTGTTCACAGTATCAATCCAATCAATCAAAAGTGGACTTTTCCATAATGCAATTTTTTTGGTAGTTTTTAATAATAACCACTCACTCTTATTTCAGAGTACTTTTCATCAAATACAAATTAATTACTTTTTTCTCCAGGCAAGTATTTCACAAGATATTTTAAATATAAGCAGCTTCCAATGATCTTTCTACCAAGCTAACAAGACATCTGAGGACTTAGACCGCCTACTTTCAGACAGCATGGATATAAATTCTGTACCTGAATGAAAAAAATAATGTGCCATACCATATCTGAATGTATAATTTACAAAGACCTGCTATTCTCAATTGAATATAAAAATTACACTGCTTGCCAGACTATAGTGGTATGCTATTTTGAATTACAGTGTTATGCAGGCTATTATTTAACCTAAAAATGGTTTATACCACCATTAATCTGTTTTTATGGCCTGATTGGCATGTATGTTATCTTGCCTGCCATTTTATTACAATGAGTTACCCTGTGAGTGCTCTCTTAAGGGATTAACTGGATTCACCTTTAATTATCCTTAAGAAATGCACTTCACTACTGACCTCTAATAATGATTTAATAGGGTTGACAAGTGTCAAAGGATTGGGCATACCCTGGTCAAAAATTATAATATTGCAAAACTTATAGACCTATGAGGTTTCCACCTATTATGAAAAATACAATACCATCATAATTCCTTGATAATGTCCTTCCATTCAGCTGTAGGATGTGAGCCCTTAACACTCAGAGAGCTCTCTATTCATTATGCTAACCCATTTTATCCATGTTGCACATCTTAAGATGAAGCACTTGGTGTCCTCTGTGCCAAAACGCTTTTTTAAGTGTGGTGAACAAGTACAAAGTGATAAAACCATCTCGACTTTGTTTTGGAATGTGTTGCAGGCCTGCAATACAATAATGGATGGTTATTAACAAATGAAATTAAGTTGACCGGGCAACACATTAAATATCTCAGGATTTTACTGAAATTAAATAAAATGTAATGTAAATGTAGGGAACTGACACGAATCTGTATGCTGGGTCCGGGGGAACTAGCGAGACGGGACGCCGTCCCCGCCAAAACTCCCCGGAACCCCCAT
>JAUZSU010143878.1:0-15256 GCA_034780255.1 Parotocinclus maculicauda | reverse complement strand
TTACATACTGTACACGTTCTTTGGTCCGATTAAGCGGAATTTTGGTCCAAATAAGCGAATAACGTTACACGTATTTAATAGGATTTGTTTCGGTACTTTAGGATTTGGTCCGAATAAGCGGCTGGTTCCATTAACCAGTGGTCCAGTTAACCAGATTTGACTGTATATGTGCTGCACTGGGCTCGTTTTACCAGTGTAAAACAGCAAAGCGGTGGTGGTGCCATACTTTTAAACAGATAATAAACATTATATAAGTTTACAACATAAAGTATGGGAAGTCCTGTACCAGTCCAGTCTTTTAGGCCACTGTGCGTCCTAATAGTGATGCTCAGTACTGGAGTGTAACTGGACAAAGGGGAGGCCAAGTTATTTTACAAATACATTTTGTAAATAACAGATACACTGATTTGTTTATAGAAATGAGGTTTTGTTAATATGTCCTGAGTTGTTCATTAAAAAAAACATAAACATTCAAAAATAAATGCCATGTCGCACACAATGGAAAAAAGCTACAATCAATGAAAATATATAAATATATTCAGCCCAAAAATAGCGCGCCCTTACACACACACACACACACACACACACACACACACACACAGTACTATGTTGACCTATGTCCTTTGTTATTGTGAAGTATGAAGTTAAAAAGAGAGAGCCAAATGCAGCAGAACAATTGGTGCTGTGATCCGGTGCCTCCTTTTGAAGAACAGGCTATGGTTTTCTCTTTACAGTGCTGAGAGCATCTGGTATCCCTTTATGTGGCTTACTCGGTTGATTTGAACAAGTTTTTTATTCTGTGTAGTATCTTCTATTGGCACAGTGGCCTGAACACAATCACTATAGCGTAAGAAATTTCCTATCAGAGTTAAAAGATTTGAAGAACAAATGACTGTTCAATTAAACCATTTGGGAAGAACTTTATCTCGCAGAGTTCCTCTGAGAACTATATTGATTGCAGGGCTATTTTGCATTCACACTGCCAATGGGAACGTTGCGTGAAGCTGAAGTGACATAAGCCATATGAATTTTCGCTTAAATGATGCAAAGCAATGTATCTCCTCCATCGCATATAGGCTCGGTTAAAACCTAAACTCCACGGTCTCTCCATTTGTCTGTGTTTTCTAATTCTTAGTGCAAAAATCTGGTGTTGCTATGGCTAATGGTGTACATGTATAATTCAAAATGGTGCTTTCCTTTAACATAGGCACTTGTGCATCTGGACCAATCACTGCATATTTATATCATTCAGGGTTTCTATGCACTGCGAAAAGGGCGTATTTTGAAGTAAGAGCTCAAAAATCTTTATACACTGTTCTTAGAACTATAATCATTCCCAGGACCTACAGTGGGAACACGCAAGAAGTGGGACTTTTAAGGTTTATAAAAAAGTTCAGAAAAGCTAAGAATTATGTGAACTGCAGTAGATTTGTGTTTTGTCTCGTTGGTTGCCGCCTTGCACCACGTGTTGCTGGTTAGGCGCTGGAGTTCCACAAACCTATATTAAATTAAGTGTGCAAGAAAATGAATGAATAATGTCCACTCTTCAGCTTGACCTTATTGTTATAGTTTTCAGTTTACATGGTTTCGTGTTTGGTCACTTTAAACTCATAACGCAGTGCACACAAATACTGACACCAAAAAGTGACTATATTTCTGTTTGTTCATATAAGCTGTGAAAAGTACACAAATCTGCATAACTAAATTACACTGAGCTACGAGAGTGCTGAGCAAGAGGGGAGGGGGGCATTTTTAATCTCACTGGGGTAAATGAACTTTACATTTCAGCGATGAACTGCAAAGTAAATAGAAGAATTCAAAGAAAACCTGCAGATCCCATGAGAGGAAGTCTACATGTATTTAACCCCAGTAGCACTGGTTTCCATGATTTATAGAAAACTAGCTATTGATTTATTACCTGGTAACATCCCAAGGGTCTGTGCGTTCTGGGTGTGAACATTTAAGGAAAACAGCTACATGCTTATTACACAGTGGTCTATTAAGTGCTTAGTGTAATATCAAAGAGTATGTAGAACACATGCTCATGTCAATTTGAGGGTTTTTTAGACTCGCACATCATACGAAATGCAGAATTTGTGTTCTGAGTCAAATTGCTAAATGTGATATTTGGTTAATGTGTTTGTTCTTGTAGGCAGAGGCTGAGGTGGCCTCCCTAAACAGACGCATCCAGCTGGTTGAGGAAGAGTTGGACAGAGCCCAGGAGAGACTGGCCACCGCACTGCAGAAACTCGAGGAAGCAGAAAAAGCTGCAGATGAAAGCGAGAGGTGACTAAAAAGCATTGTAGAGGGAGTGCTTAAAAATTTAAAGATTTAAATTGCATTAAAAATGATTGTTATTGTATGGGTTCTAGACAAAAACTGCATGTTCCCAAGATGCTTCCCAAGATGAAATTATACACCTTTTTTTTATTACCATAGTATGTGTGAGAATCCAGCCTATGGCCTATAGTCTGCTTGTTCTAACTGTACAGGAAGCTAGAGCTTGAGTCTACAAACTCTTCTATACACACACAAATCAGGGGCAGCAGTGCTATCTAAAGCACTGTTCTATGTCCATTGCGTTATCAACCAAATCTTCCTTTTGGCAGTGTTGGCACATTATTAAAATGTCAGATTCTCTAGTCATAATGGGATATCGATTTTCGTCCAGTAGCTACCTAACTTTTGGATGACTATTTGTGGTTAGTGCCAGTCTCTGCCTGTAACTCTGCCTGTTTCCACGTCCTAAATGTGTCTGTTTTCAGCACAGACTTTTATATAGTTCCTACTTACATTTACTGTTATGTGATTTAGCAGACGCCCTAGCAGAGCGCCGGTTCATACAGTCTTACAACCCAAGCACTCTGAGACACGCCACATCTGTGGTAGCTTGGCACAGGTGGAATTTGAACCCTGAACCTTCTGGTTCTAAGTCCAGTACCTTAACCACTAGGCCACATACAGTTAAGCACACAGTTAGCACAGTTGAATGCAAAGTAAACGAGTATTAATGAAAATAAGTTAAACAAAACATTAAAGTTTGACAAAATAATTAATAAGTATTTCTGGCAGTAAAAGTACACACCTTTTTAATTTGACTGGCTGTTCACGACTGGAACGTGTTATGATTTTGAAGACCTCAATTGTTAAAGCGAACAGATGTTGATCAGATGGTCATTAAATGGAAAGGCAGATGTGGTGTCGTATGTTAATGTTTGCCTTTAGACCAACTTACCGTAGTGTTATTGATTCACAGAGGAATGAAGGTCATAGAGAACAGAGCGACAAAAGATGAGGAGAAGATGGAGCTCCAGGAGATGCAGCTGAAGGAGGCCAAACACATTGCTGAAGAGGCTGACCGCAAATATGAAGAGGTGTGTCTCATAGCCTAATGCTGCTTTTAATATTATTAACACCTTTCTGCTTATTTTACCGATAATATCAGCTTACTACTAGGCGGAGGACACTTATTGGACATTGATTAAATTTTTACATACATGGTTGTCGTATTCAGTTCACAGTTACATTTACATTTACGGCATTTAGCAGACAATCTTATCCAGAGCGACTTACACTCATATGTTCTTACAATTCAAGCAATCGTGGGTTAAGGGTCTTGCCTAAGGACCCAACTGTGGCAGCTTGGCAGAGGTGGGATTTGAACCCAGGACCTTCAGGTCCAGAGTCCAGTGCCTTAACCGCTAGGCTACCACATTTACTTTTAGTCATTTAATAGATGCCCTTATCAAGAATGACAATCTTACAATCCATTACTTACCTTACTGAAGGACCCAACAGTTCCTGCTTGGCATATAGTCACTGCACATCCACTGTAGCACCACTGCAGCACCACTGTAGCACCACTGCGCCACCACTGCACCGCCACTGTATCACCACTGTATCACCACTGCCTCCTTAAAACTTCAGTCTGAATCATTGGATGGTTTGAAAAATTAGTTTTTTCCCTTCTTCTACACTCCTCTCAGTTCTTAGCAATCAGAGAAGATCATTTGATTGTTATAAAAAGTTTGCCCATTGAAAGAAAGTCTTGTTTTGGATTTCAAATTGTTTAGCCTATCGAAAGACGGATGATCGGATTTTGCTGACATCTTAAGAACGTTATAGCGTTGCAGTTGAGTGCCCGTTGCTGCAGCGTTCCAACTTTAGCCAATCCACCACCTGTACTGTGTTTGGTTTCACATGTGACTGAACTCTTGATCTCTCTGAGCTCACTGTGGAGTTAGCACTGCCTTAACCTTTGAAATAAAAACTTTTGCATTCATAATTCCGCTGTACTGCATATTGAATTTTTTATTATACATTCACCACAAGGCCTATAGCATTTAAAAGTGGAATTAATGTTGGTGTAGTGCAATATTTTAGAACCCCACACTTGTTGTTTATTTTAACATTGTAATTCGTACAAAGACTTCTCATTGAACAATAAATAGAGTGGCAAATAACTTTTGTAGTGAAATCATTACCGATTATATTATGTATCTTTAATATGCCCCCAAGCATGTGAAAAACAAACACATTTACGCACACTTTAAGAACCACTAGTGTAGTGGAAATTCCGTCGTTTTTAGCCTTACAAATATTTTGTCCAGACATACCACTCCAGCAGGTAAGCCCTATATCAGGATGCCATTGCACATAATGTACCCTGTTAGATTAACCGGGTGAAAGTGTTTGTAAGTGTCTTTGCGGTGTTCTTTGTGTTTAATATTCTTTATGCTGTTTATCTCTAGGTGGCTCGCAATCTGGTGATCCTTGAGGGTGACCTTGAGCGTTCTGAGGAGCGCGCTGAGGTTGCTGAGGCGTGAGTATTATATACAGTGTATGTAGATGCTGTGTGTGTGTATTGACTCACATTTTGTATTTGTTGTTTGACGAAACACTACTATGTTTGTTCATTGCTTTTTTAGGTTAGTATAGTTGTACAGATTGTTAATTGTTTCAGTGTTACCTGCCTGTAAAACTAAACATGCATCAGACTAACTATGTATTTAGGGATGCGTAAATTCCACTTAAAAAATTCAAAGCAACAATCATGTCAGAACTGTGTATTGGCCAATATAAAGATCAATGTGTTACTGATTTAGATCTTTCTTTTCTGAATTTGATCCCAATATGTTTCTTTTAGGGTTTTCGTAGTCAAAGTATCTGTTGTAATTATGCATTGTTACTCTTTCCATAGCAGAAAGTTTAACAGATTGTTCTATGTTGTGATTAATCTACTTTGAGTTTACACCGCTGTATACTTTATAATATAAGAATAATTCATACACTTATTTACTTGCTGGCTGTTTCTCACTACTCAATGTGTTGAGAAATAGCCGTGTAAAAGAACAGCTCCGGGGTGCACTAACATCTGTGAGGATCCTGATCCTCTATCCCATTGTTTTCCAAATGCATGCTCCAATGCACCACACCCTGGGACACACAACATCTGTGGCTCCCCCTCTACCCCGTTCCCCTGCCTATGTTGGACTAACCCAGTCGAATCAGGCAACTGGAGGAGGAGCTTAGACTCATGGATCAAAATTTGAAGTCCATGATGTGCGGAGAGGAAGAGGTACAGCATTTATCGTTGCTTGAGCACCCTGACGCCAGGCCTGGCTCTTTCTCTCCTCCTTTTCCTGTTCTAAACACTCGACTCTAAACTTTGAATGGCTTTTCTTCTTTTTGCTTTTATGTGAATTTTCCTGACTTATCCTGTCTGGTGCAAGGCAGCCTCCCATCAAAGCCTTAAGAGAGACAGTCAATCAGGAACAGCTGTATTTCAAATAACTGGAAGTGAAAGAATGAACTCAGACACAAGTCTAATATCACATACAACTCAATCTGTAGTTAATTCATTCCATATCATGATCAGAACTGTCCATTTTTTATGATTTGGGATTTAAAATCTTAGCTATTCCTTTGAGAAACTAAGTGATCCGCAGGTGATGCTAAATATTTTGATAAATACAAATAACACTGCTTGATCAAAAGCTTTTAGTTTTTTTTGCCTGGCAGGAACACATTTTGGCTCTCTTCAGGTTGGGGTGTCCTTAGCCCATTTTGCTGCAGTCTCCTTCTTCTCAAAATGCTATTTCTCTCTCCCTTTCTATCTTTGTTTTCCCTCATGTTTGCCCTACTTCTGCTATATGACAGCAAATCTGGTGACCTTGAGGAAGAGTTGAAAAATGTCACCAACAACTTGAAGTCATTGGAAGCTCAGGCAGAGAAGGTAGGAGATCCTGTGAAAAGCTGTAGGGACTGCAGATTATGTTGGATTATATACACACGTACACACACACACGCACACACACACACACACAATTGTTTGGGTAACTGTAGAAACAGTTACCAGGTTACATATAACACAATAGAACTTGTGAAGAAAGAAAAACATCCTAGAAGATCTTAGGTTCAGGAGTAGGCTCTTATATTGTAAATGTAATATGTGGTTACTTTTAAATCACCCAGACACGACTTAAACAATGTAAACTCCGGAATTAATCAAAAATAATTATAGAATTATTATTGTTTGGTGTTTCAAATCTCTTCTTCTTGCTTTCGCTCTGTATTTCCAAATATCTTGCAAACATCATTATTTTCCATCATTTAACAACGCTAACTTCATCATTAATGTTTCCACAATTTTTCATCTCCAGTACTCCACAAAAGAAGACAAATATGAGGAGGAGATCAAAGTGCTCACTGAAAAGCTGAAAGAGGTAAGTGGTCTGTTAAAGCCTATGTAATTTGGCTTGTTATAATTCCCCGTGATATCAAGGAGTACAATGGTGGAATGTTTTTTTTTTATTTTGTTTTTTTCCATTTTTAGGCTGAGACCCGTGCTGAGTTTGCAGAGAGGTCTGTGGCTAAACTTGAGAAGACCATCGATGATTTAGAAGGTATGTTAATGAGAAACCTAATAAGAAACGTGTGTATGATGAACTTGAGCATCATTATCTGCATGTTGAATTTGACTGCCGCTGTTGCCATTTCCATTTTTATTCAGCGGGTTCTCATTTTGTAGTGTGCTTGTAAAATATTAAGTTTCTCACCAAACAACAAAATTAGAAGTTCAATTTTGTCCATAAAAGCTAACAATGCTGTATACAGGTAGTCCCCGAATTATGATGGGGATTCCTTTGGACAAATCCCTTGCTGAATTAAATGTAAAGTAAGCACTTTAATATATGCTGTATGTAATAAAACAGTAAACATATTATTATGGGATTCCCGTCAAAGTATTCATAGGTCGGGCTATCAAAGACTACGACATCAAAAATGTCAAACGGATATGTTATTTATTATATATCTTATATCCCTATAACTATAACTTATATCCCTGTAATTTTGAGATATTCTGTGAATCTGGTCATGTTTAGCCATGAGTAATGATTTATTTGGCTTTCATATATATAAATGTCATAACTACACTTAAGACTACACAGAATTAAAATGTGCACTGATGTTATAGAATTTACCTTTAATGGCTGCACCTGTTGCAGCTTAGTGCATTTTTAAACAGGAAAATTAATTAATTAATCTGCTCAGTTGTTATACTGGAGTACCATTTTAAGTATTTCTACTTTACTGGAGTGGTACTATTTTCAGTTTCAAATTTAAAGTGTGTACTTATGACTTCTGATCATAGTTATTTGCAGCTTTTTAGTCAAGTGAAAAAGGTGATAGCAGAAGGAATCCAATGTGCTTGCAAACTCAACACCAAGAGCACAGCTGCTTTCTAATTGACTGACTTTTCTAATTTGATTCGATCATGAACTACAATATAACTACTCCTACATTAAAAACAAATGGCCAGCTAGCTCTGTGTTTGCTCTCCTTGTCCCATCCAAGGACATCCAATCCTCATTTGAATATTTCTTCAAGTAGTGAAACACCCTGTGTGTATGTGTATGCATGTGCATGTGTCCTGTAATATACTAGCACCCTGTCTAGGGTTGGATTGTACCTTGTACCCAGTGCTGCTAGTTACACCCTGGCTCCTCCATGATGCTGTACTGGACTATGGAAAGTAAGAGAGTGAAGTGAATGGTTGCAGGTGGTGGTTATTTCTATATGTTACAGCATGACGTTGTTTTGGATTACGAGTGCATTAATTCAATTGACCCACAGTGTCTGAGATTGGATATAAATCTTGTGGTGTTAATTAACAGGACTGATTTATCTTGTGTTCTCAGTTTTGTTAATGCACAATAGCTATTCTGACTACTGATAAGAATACAAAGTGCAGTATGTGAGAGTGTAGTTAGTAAAATTACAGTTAAGTGTGCAAATAGAAACAATCTCTATACCATATGGTATGACTGAATTTGCCATATTAGTTCAATCAGAATACGGTTTTGAACCATTTAGTGTATATTAAATATGGATATTTTGCTTCTTTTAAATCACATCTTGTAAAAAAAAAATCAATTTCTTTATCTGACCTTTATCTTTATTTTTTCCTGCTGTGTCTGTCATTTTGTCTCTGTCTCTCTGGTTCTTTGTTGTTCCTCTGCTCCTGTGTGTGTTTGTGTGCAATACAGACGAGGTGTACGCACAGAAGCTGAAGGGTAAAGCCCTCAGCGAGGAGCTGGATCTGGCTCTCAACGACATGACTACCCTGTAAATGCACTGTCTCACCCTGTCTTTCTTCATTTCTGTCCCTCTCATCGTCTCTGTCTCCTCAGTTCTTCCTCTTCGATCGTACCTACATCTGGCTCACATGGGGTTCACTAGCTGTCAGTTTCAGTTGTGTTTTGTGTTCTTCATTCCACTGTTGAATAAGATCCCAGTCCCAGCCAGTTAATCAATTAGAAAAGAAATGTTACGCATGCATAGACACTTAATGAATCAATGTGATACGGTGTACCCCAGGGAACCAGTCTGGGCCCTACCCTTTTCTGTTTTCTTATCTGTTTAGAAATGATTTCTCAGTCTATAAGTGTTTACACCTCTAATTAAGTATTCTACCCCTATTTCAGCATCTGTTCTGTGTCTCTTTATTGCTTTATTCCCCACTCTGTAATAAAAGCCAAAAATTCTCTTCATTTTTCCGTTTATATGCTATCAATTTATTTATGATTCAGATTTTTGTTGTTTATTCCCAATGTATTTCCTGCTTTGGATGTAGTTTAGAGTTTCACTGCCATAAATTTACTAGTGACCTTTTTTTTGTAGAATGACCATATTTATGCAGTGGAAATAAGCCTGGTGTCTGTTATTAATTTCGATATACACTTATTCTGTGTTGGTGGAAAGAGAAGGACATTGAAAAAAGGGACATTTTCCATTGCACATTGAATTAGATATTTTACCAAAAAACTTAAGTCGTGCTTTTTTCCACTGGTCATCGGTCACTAAAGGTTCCTCTTTTAGTGCCTGAGGTTCATGTTTGCCCGCAACACCTAATGGTATTCATGAGCAAATGGCGAACAGCACATTGTCATAGAGGGTGACACTATAAACAGCACAATAGCATAAACACAATAGATTCTTCACAGAGATGATCACAATCACATTTTCATGGTGTTATACCAGACACAGTTGTGGGTGGAGTTGGGGGGATTAGGATGAAAACAGGGATGATGACGATGAAGACAAGCCATTGCTCATGACTTGAATAAGGTAGCTATTGCAGGGCCCGATTCCGTTCACCTGTCTCTTCCTCAGACAGGGCCAATTACAGGTATGTGTCTGTGTGATGAACTACCTGGCCTATGCCATGGCATCACCAGGACTCATAGGTCACTTTGGTGGTGGATCTAATTGCTCTGTGCCTCTTAAGCACCTGGTCATGATGTTACACTGTGAATTGTGAAACATGCAGTTCCTTCTTTTCTGGGACTGTGGTAGCCTAGCGGTTAAGGTATTGGCCTCTGGGCCAGAAGGTCTAGGGTTCAAATCCCACCTCTGCTAAGCTGCCACAGTTGGGCCCTTGAGCAAGGCCCTTAACCCACAATTGCTTGTATTTACGATTATATAAGTTGTAAGTTGCTCTGGATAAGGGCGTCTGCTAAATCCCGTAAATGTAAATGATGCACATTTTTGTCAGTAATTACAGCAGTATAAACTGATCATACAAAATAAACTCTCTTATTCTGAACCTTGCCTTTTTGAACTTCAGTCACCTTCCTCATCGGGCTGATGTGGATTTAAAATTGGTAGTTACAAAGCAGCAAGAGAGGCTTGGTTCAGAAGCACATTCATTCTCAATTGACCTGAAATAACAGTGTGGCCACATTTATGTTTACAGCATTTAGCAGACGCCCTTATCCAGAGAGACTTACAACTCATACAGTCTTACAGGTCAAGCAATGGTGGGTTAAGGGCCTTGTTTAATGACCCAACTGTGGCAGCTTGGCAAAGGTGGGCAATCAGGTCCAGAGTCCAGTACTTTAACTGTTAGGCTACCGCAGTCCCAATATAGAGCATGGATTTACATTTATGTCATTTAGCAGATGCCCTTATCCAGAGCAACTTACAATTAAGACAGTTTTACAGTCCAAGCAATTGTGGGTTAAGGGCCTTGCTCAGGGACCCAACTGTGGCAGAGGTGGGATTTGAACCCTGGACCTTCTAGTTTATAGTCCGGTATCTTAACCACTAGGCTACCACAGTCCCACAGTTTTACAAAGGAATTATTTTCATTTAGCATCAACTTACCATGCAGCTCGACTTGGATGCCTAAAGCCTTTCCACAAAACTGTCCCTATTTTTGCACAGAACACAACTAAAGCGTTTCATAATTAGCACTGTATGTATTAGTGTGAGCATTTTTATGTCTACAAGCATAATTTTAGTGGTAGTGCAGCAACATTTCTGTGGATTAGCACGGCTGTGAGAATTACCAAAGAGCAAATGACACTAAAAGGTAGAATTCATTCACATTGCTATAATTAATGCTTCAATACAACAACATTACTTACTTCTTTTGGACCTTGCATAAAATTGTGTTGGGCGTTCTGACTGTAGATCTTTTCCACTCTGAATTGACATGTTTAGCCAGGGTGGCATGGGCACCCTCAGATTTCTGATCGCTTCTCTGCCTTATTACATGGCACCAACAAACCTGACTCATCCTCCACGATTTGTGGCCAAAGACCCGCAATATCAATCAGGAAGATTACGTTCCAGTCAGCTTGAAATATCTGTGCTGTTGTTTTATATCCCTGCATGCATTATTGGTGCAGCCATTGTGAAATTTGACCCTCCTAAATCACACCGACAAGAAAGAGCTTGTCGTATCTGCCACCGCTTCTGTCCGGAGGTAAGCTCGGTGTCTTTTATGTCAGATTATACGAGGACGCGTTAAAGAAAATTACTTTTGCCTCTCGATTTTATATGTCTACGCAAGTTTATAAATGGACTTTGAAAGCTAGGATGCGTTTACGAGAGGGCATTGCGGCTCGTTTTGTTTACTCAGGATTAGTTTGATGGATGGCATTGAAGAGAAGACCAGAAGGAGAAGGCTGGCTCGCGTTATTACATCCTGATTTAACCTGTCACATGGTCTGGACTTTCTATTCGAGCAGAGCGGTCCAATAACTGTACATTGTCCTCTTAGATTAAAGCATATAAATGCAACAGCAAGTATCTAGAAAGTGTATTTAATAACAAAATATACTGACAAAAAAATAACATACCTAGATACAGATGTTGGATTGCTTCCAAACCTGGTATGTATAAATGAATACAGGTGTGCTTACCATTAGAGTGCTTCCCCCACTGCCCTGACTCTCAGAAGCTATTTTTGGGTAGTGTACCTCTTGGTGAGAGACCGTTGACTGCTAGACATGCCTCTTTGAGGTATTTGAATACGTTTGGCCTAGCTGACAGGCTTTAAGAGGGGGCACAGAATTGAAAAACAGGATGGTCATTTTGATGAATTGCCCACCATCTGGGCGTTCTGACCTAGCTGTTAGGAGGTGCTGGGAACATTTGTTCCGTCAGGGCACGCACGTAACAAACAAGCTCCAGGCGGCCCTGATAGGCCACCAGGAGAAAGGATTGTTTAATCCACTGACAAGCACAGGCAAAAATAAACAACGGACAGGGGGTCAGCTCATTGTGGATTATATTTTACATGCCAACTCCATAGAAAGTAACCAAGGGTTTGGTTCAATTTCACATTTCTGGGGGAAACTGATTGGGAACCCTCTGTAGACATACCATAATCATCACATGGTAATCAGAAGTGTGGGTCAACCTCCTTTCTGGGGCAAGCTCACAGGGAAACCATGAAGAAAAAACAAGTTCCTAAAAACATTAGCCAAAGTTGAGACTGAATCCCAGATTTGTGGGGCAAACCTATAGAATTACTCATGTGGACATAATCTTCTTAGACAGTAATTGGAGGTAAAGCTGAATCCCAGGTTTTTGGGACAAACCCATGGGGAAACCATGGCAACATTCTAAAGACCAGAAGTAACCGGAAGGATGGCTCAAACCCAGGGTATTGGTGCAAATCTATAGATTAACTCATGTGCACATTACAAAGCTTAAAACGCATTGAGAAACCCACATGGATGTGCCAGTCTGCTTCTGCTCTGCCATTTATATGCCCCCCAAAATCTTAATTTGCACAATCTTTGTTCTATGCAATAATTTTGTGAGATTCTTTGCAATTGACATAATTTTACATACATTTTTATGCATTCATGGCACAGTGTGGTATAAGCAACAGATAGCGTCAGAACCTGAACTCCTGTTATGCTGTAAGATTCTGAGCTCATTAGAGATGGACCCACTGGGCCGTGAGCTCAGGGAAGATCAGGACACACCAGGGGGCACCGTAATGGCATCCTGCACTAGTGCCACCTAATAAAACGCTGCCGTAATCTTCCTAACATTATACAAAGTGTACAAATGAAAGTGTTCTTTTTATAAGCATGGTATAATTTTCAATAAATCCAAATATGCTGTTGACATGTCTGTTAGGTTATCAGTTTAAATTGGGGATGTCAAAGTTATTGTGACAACAAAATAATATTTTAGCA
Organism: Parotocinclus maculicauda; assembly: GCA_034780255.1. Taxonomy (NCBI): domain Eukaryota; kingdom Metazoa; phylum Chordata; class Actinopteri; order Siluriformes; family Loricariidae; genus Parotocinclus; species Parotocinclus maculicauda. Next base: position 2,255 of record JAUZSU010143878.1, on the reverse strand, counting down.
TCTATCATTTTCAGTTAAGATTGTTTTAAATGCAGTCAATACATTAATAAATACACACACACACACACACACACACACACACAGACATGTGACAAATAGGTAGTTTTAATTAAGACATCAATTAACACATCAATTAAGAGGTTAATCAAATTTAATGCAATAAGTAATAAAATGCAGAAAAATAAATAAAGATGAATCACAATGATAAAAAATAAAATACAAAATCAAAATAAGATAAATGTCCTGTGTGTCTGCATGGGTTTACTCCGAGTACTCCGGTTTCCTCCCACAGTTCAAAGAAATGTGTATGTTAATTGGTGTCTCTAAAAGTGGCCTTTAGTGGGTGACTGTGTGTGTGTGTGTGTGTGTGAGCCCTACGATGAATTGGCGCCCCGTCTAGGGTTGTTCCTAGAGTTGCCGGGTGGTCAACAGCTGGCCTGCAACCCTGTGTTGATTAAGCAGAAGATAATGAATTTAAAAAGTTAAATAAGATAAAATAAAGTTAAACATACAATACAATCTAATAATAATGTTTGAAATAAAGTGATTAAGTGAGGTTTAGTGCTGTGACTAAAACTAAAATCCCAGTATGTGGTATTGTCACATTCCACTTTAGGCAGCACAACTAATGGAACCAACTGGCAACCAATTCATATTTAAGAGTAACAAACGAACCTAACACATGCCTTTTGAGTGTGGGAGGAAACTTGAGTACCACAAGTAAAACCACGAGGACACAAAGAGGAAATGCAAACTTCACACAGTCCATGTTCAGGATCGATTTAGGGACTTCTATAGTTTTGAGGAGACTGTGCTAACCGATGTAACCTGTTTTCATATTTACTGAAATGTATTTCCAAATCTTTAATACAACACACGACACGCTGCTGTTAAAATATCAGTATTAATATTTACATTTTGCTATTAATTATCTATTAACTAAAGCCCTTACTTCCTTCTGCTTCATCTATTGCACAGTAGACATGTCTGATTCTGAAGCACTTATTGTTCTAGGAGAAATGCAGCACTGTGGAGCAGCCGACCCCGAGTCCATTAGCAGGAGTGGGCCGAGTCTGAGGCCGGACATAGAGCTACGAGTTCATTACAACCTCCTCGTTAAAGCCATTGATTTATTCCTTTGGCTTTTAGCAAAGTCCACTAGCACTTCCTCTGCATTACAGTCACGTCTGGCTTCTCTTACAGTCAAATTTATTATACATATGAGAGGTGCGTCGCTTTGATTTGTTTATTTTTTGAGCGCTGTTATCTGTGTATGAGAATGACTCACAGACCATGAATGGATCAAAACGGAATTGCATTTTGATTTGCTTTCTTTTTTTTTTGTACCTGAGTATAATTTTCCTCAAAACAATTTCGAGAAGGTTTTTTTTTGTAGGACAAAGATTGTTTTTCTTTTATACTGGACTATATATTAAATTCTACACTGCCTTATAATGTGTACACCGTGCACCTTTATAGACTGCTCGAACCCGTTCTCATTTGGAGCTCTGTACATTAATGTGGATGTAATTTAGTTGGAAGTTAGTAGGTCTTTTCATTCTCATAGAAAATTCTTTACAATATAATAAGCAGAAATGAGCATCTCAGAACATGCTGACAGCTGTTTGGGGCTGATGTTTGGGCTGTTTTAAAGAGATTTGGACTGCTTTTGTTTTATCCTGCAGCCCTGGATGTAATACTGAATGTACAAGCTTTCAGGCCATTTGAAAGGAAAAGAGTTTTCTCATAAGAATATTTGGTGTCAGACCAGCGTTCTTGGTTATCTAATTGTATATCCCATGTTTCACAGCTATTGTTTAGTTGTCCCGGTCAATTTTATTTGTTTGTTTGGCTTCTTTAACGTCGCTATCGGCATCAGTGGCCATCTCAGAGACACACACAAGGTTATATCCATACACAAGTGTATCTCAACACCAGTCATATATACACATACACAAGTCAGTGCCAATTTAGAGTAATCAATTAACCTAACACACATGTCTTTGGGCTGTGGGAAGAAACTGGAGTACCCGGAGTAAACCCATGCAGACACGCTTATTTGGACCAAAATTCCGCATAATCAGACCAAAGAACGTGAGAGCGAATAAAAAAAAGAAGCCACAAGTCGCCACTTAGCCACAGCAAAGCGGGTCAGCGATTTATGGGAGAATTTTTGGAATCCCCGGGAGAATTTATGCTTTTATCAAAGGTCAGGAAATCCGAAAAGTTGTGTTGACAAGAGCAAAACCAGCGGG
>JAUZSU010143877.1:0-27037 GCA_034780255.1 Parotocinclus maculicauda | reverse complement strand
TGGGGGCACTCTCGTCCAGTTTAACATACTACTGTTCACCCCCATAAATATGTCACTTTGCTACTCAGTCACCGTAATTTAGTTTGCATCTCATTTGCGAAATCGAACAACTTTCTTTGACTTTTCATTTGCTTTTCTGGCGATATTGTTTTAAAAAATACAATCAAACACTTCTATTTTAATCGCTTTGTATTCATTTTGAAAGATGATAATAATGATCCTAACTCTTTGCAACCTTCACCAATGCAAAACCATGTACATGTTATGATGTATTTAGCAGCTGCTATTTAATACAATACTGCAATTACAGTATAATGTTGCTAAATTTACAGACTTTAATCTACTTTTCTATCTTATCTTAGTAATAACATTAGTGTGTAGAAATGCTCCCAGGTCCCTGAAGCTGTGGAGCTGTGTATTTCTCAATAACACTAGTTTATTAGTAATTAGCTAAATAGGTAAAGAGGGAGCTTGAGTGCAGCTTCACTATTATTTCACTTAAATATAAAGTTCAATCTGAACTTTACATTTCCGGTCACTGGAGTTACGAGCCAGCACTCGTGCATCTGATAAGGGGTGACCCCATAGGACAGAAAAATGTAATCCTGATGTAAAATTGTGGTTTTAGTGCAACTTTTGAATGAATTTTTCTAACAGCTTTCAGCATTTTGAATCACTATCCTGTTCTTACATGTCCATTGGTGCTCAAAACATTGCACTGGTTTGCATGGTAACAAATGGCAGAGAAGACTGGAGGAGAAGTCCTATAGGTGGGAATTTCTGGCAGATAGCCATGCCTAAATCCAAATTTGATAAACTTGATCCATCCACCACAGAGAGGAAGAAACAAAGGAGTGTGCTCAGACAGAGTCTTGGTGCCAAGCAGGCAGGCAGCCCCCAAAAAAACCTGGCAACGGGGTGCTTTTTTTAGCGTGCATTCTTCATTTTCTTGACATAGAGAACGTTAAAGTTATTTTCACCCCGCTGGTGTTTGTAGAATTTGATTGGTCCGAATGTTGCTAAGCCAAAATTTCTGCTCGCTCCAGCAACAGCCGAGGCAAGCGCCAGCCCCCTGCTGAGAGGAGGGGGGGCCCCAGAAGCGTCTGATTGGCTCCTATGCCTCCCCCTTATCCAGCGCACTAATTTATTCCGAGTGTGTCACACTCCTGTCTGAAGTGGGCGTCTGGCGCTGCCTCTCGGATGTGGCATCTGTCTCCTTCTAACAGTAAGGAAAGGTGGCAACGCTAAGGTGTGTGTGTTCCGACGCTGAATGTATAAGCCACTGACTGAAGTATCTGTGTGTGTGTGTGTGTGTGTGTGTGTGTTAATAACAGATGCATGTCTCTCTTAAAGAAGGCAGAATCTGCTAACACCAAGGGCACATGCATGATTCTGACAAACTTATTAAAAACAGAGTAAAACATCAGATTATGATTTCAAATTATTTCCTTAAAGTACACAAAAAAATCACAGAGAATGGGCACAAAACTGGCACAGTGCCAGATACTATATGTCTCCGCTCACTCAGACAATATGTGATTGGAAGAAATGTTTTTCTGTTGGATAGTATAATAGTGTTTTTGCGTGTTTAAACAGCATCACAATTACAACAGATATGAGAAAGCAACAATATAATATAGTACTGTGCAAAAGTCTTCAGACACCATTAGATTAGATACACCATAGATTCAGCAATATAATGGCCATTTTGATTTTTTGGGGGGTCTCTTTATTAGAAAACAACCAGAAAAGGGAATTTGTGTGCAGTATAAAAAAAAACACTTCTAAAAGGCTTCTGTTTTGCATTTTTCCAATGTAGCACAAAGTTCTTATTATTTGCACACAATCAGAAGAAACTTCCCAGTCATTTGTTTGTTTTCTCATGTTTGGACTAGACACTAAATGTGTTTAGAGACTTTTTTGTGCAAGATCACTGCTTATCTGTACCAAGCTGTAAGTGGCATTTGTAAGTGTATGTGCTTGCCCTATTGTAAGTAGAATCCACTAACTTGTATTTATATTATCTGGCTCACATTCACCCGTTGTGTCTCTGGTTTACCTGGGTGAGCTTACATTGTTGTTTGTAAAACTGAATATCCATACTTTTTTTGGTTTCCATCAAAGAAAAGTACTATTTATTTCAATCACCTGTGCTTTTGCATTAATTTATTATATAGATAGTTATGTATTTGTATCTTTTTGCACACATCTTTTTAAAATAAAATGTACATTTATATTACAGCAGCATAAAAAGACTGACTACGTTCAACACCATGCAATTCAAACTATATATTTATATACCTACAATTGGTACAATCTTACATCCCAAGCAGTGGCTGGTTAAACTTTCTGCTCAATTACCCAACATTTGCATCTTGGTAAAGGTGAGATTTGAACTCTAGATTTTCTGGTCAGCACTCCAGAACTTTAACCACAAGACCTCCACAATGCCCTAATGGTAACACACAAGGCAACCTGTGAATTTGACTGACTTTAATGCAAATACACTTTGTGATCAAGCCTCTCTGGGTGCTGTGCTACACTCAACAACCACGGATGATTCTAAGCAGCTGGCTGAGGATTTAGAAATAATGAATTGACTCTCACAAAGCAGAAAAGGCTGTTAAAAGATAACTAAATGTTTCCTGATTGTCATTTTCCCTGCATGTCATTAAGACATTGAGTTAAGGGGAACATCCAATCTAGAAGACCATTAAAACTCTCTGAATGAGCCAACTGCTCTGGTATGTAACGCAAAACCCTTACATCACTCACTGCCAAAGATTTGCAGGGAGCTTTGGCTGGTACAGGAGCAATGATGAATCAGAAGAAAACCTTACCTGCAATCTCATCACAGAAGCCAACGTCTCAAGTAACACAACAGTTAGATTAGCCAAATTCTGGAAGCCAATTCAAAAGTAAGTCTGTGTATTCATGATTAAATTTATTGTGTCACTAACTACTGGGCTATTATATTTAAGTCTACTATGCCATTACTTCACTCTGATATGCGTAATTCTATGTAGAATTTGTAGAACTTAATACATTTTGTTCATCCAAATGCAAGTAGTGTCTTTTGCAGTAATATCTAAAGCCTGCAGACTTTTCGCTGGGACTATATTATTTCATGCACAGTAGCTTGTCATTACATTATGAGTCTCGGCTCAAAACGAGAAAAAAAGTAATGAGAACCCAGAGAATATATTATTTTCCATCTATTACATCTATTTTTAATTACTTGCATTTTATATTTTGCCTCACAGGACCTACTGTAATTTGTGATCTGATTTTACTGCTTCTCATATCTTTCTCATTTTAGCACAGAGCCGCTTCACTCAGATGTTTGGCTAGCTTGGGTAAGCTTTTTAAATTCATACTGAGGAGGAGGGCAGGAGGGACACTTATCATATCTGCTAACCTAATTTATCCATCTGAAAGGCATAATCGTGGTCTAATTCAAAAAGTACAGTAACTAGGAGCCTTTTAAGTTTGTACCTCATTCTGGTTACTTATATTACCTGTAACTTTCTCCCTGAGCAGTGGACAGAGAAGAATGTGAGTTGCGATTGTGACCATAAAGCAGCAGTAGTTATAACGTGTGTCTGAATTGCAGAAACATGAGCGAGGATTTGGAGGTCACAGATCTGTTGGAGTTTGAGCATCTCAGGATCAAGTTGGCCACATTGACAGCAGGAGAAGCCTGTGGGATTCAAGATGACTGGAGTAGAGGCTAGTGTGTCTTCTGGGGGCAGGAGTAGAGTTTTGTGGGCCCAGAATCAAAGTAGAAGCTAATGGGTATCAGAATCTTGGAGGGTGACTGAGTGACTGAGGGTAGCAGGGATGGAAAGTCTTAGGGATTGAAATGGCAAGGGTGGGAGCATAATCATGGAAGGGGAAGGGATAAATGGGTCAGCAGAAGTAGAAGCAAGTACAATTGGGTAGTGGGCCTAAAGGAAGAAGATGTAGAATCCTATGGACCACAGATTAGGAGGAGCAGAAACATCAGGGTCTAAGGGTAACAAAAGTAGAAGCCAATTAGGGATAGATTTAAAAACCAGTAGGTCTTAGGGTGGCAGAAGTAGAAGCCAGTAGGTCTAAAGGTGGCAGAAGTAGCAGCGAGTGGGTCTTAGGGTGGCAGAAGTAGCAGTGAATGAGTCTTAAGGTGGTATGAGTAAAAGCCAGTGGGCCTTAAACTGGCAAGTATGGGACATCCTAATCATCAATGAAACATAATTAGCAGTTTGTGAGTGTCAGGATGGCAAGAGTAAGCCTCAATTTTAGGAGATAAGGCGTTAAGGCATACCTTAACGTAGGTCACGTAGGTATACCTTAACGGGTTTTACATAGACAAACAGTCATATTCCAGCTCTTTTGTGATAATCCCATCCAAGAAGTCCCTTTCCCATCAGCCCCTGTGTTCATAATGACTGAGAACGTGCAGCCCTGGGCCATATGGCAACATATGTGTGCATCAGTGTGGCCTCTCACTCACAGATTGAGCACAGCGGTCACATTTACACGATGTCATCCCAGATGTTGGTCACATGTAGCCCAAGTCCCCTCAGCATCAGGAGCAGCAGCTGGGGAGGGCAATTTATCAACATGCCTGCCTCCTACAGCTCGTATAAAAAAGCATCATCTATACAGACGGCCCTCTGAGGAGAGAGGGAAAGAGTAAGATGAGGACAACAGAAGTTAGAGGGTGCATAACAATGTGGCTGTGAAATTGAATTCGAAATGCAGAATATAAACTATCTCAATCTATAGTGGTATAAAATATTAATGGAACGTATTTAAAGCCTACCTGTGCATGGAAAAAAACAAACCAATAAACCAATAGTAGCTCATTTTACTCACTAAGGTTGATTGACAGGTGACTATACTTGTATATCTAACTTACCTACATAACTAAATACATCAGACGATATAGTGTGGCTGCTGGTGGGGCAGGGGTCACTGCAAATCAATGGAAGGATATTCTAACTGATGGGTTGATCACTATGATGGATGAGTGTGCTCTCTCTTCTAGGACAATAAATGCTTGAGAATGACACCGGACATGAGAATGGACACCAATGATTAAAACAATATTTTATTCTGAGATTGATCCAGCAGAGGGCAATTAGATGATTTTTACCAATGTGTCTGGTTCCCAATTAATGGAATGTTCTGCAAGGATTCTTTGCTGTACCACTGGACATTGGTCTTTGTAACAATAAGACAGTTTATTTGAGCCTTTTTTTTAGCTATTTAGTGCCTGGGTCTTTTCCTCTTTACCTTGTTCACTCACTTCATGTATCTTGTTCCTGTCAGGCTTGAGCAGAGATTGACGTTGAACGCAATAAAGTGAAAATGTTTATTAGAGAAGTAGGCAAAAAACAAACAAAAAAAACCCAGACAGGAACTACACTTAAGTGCTAAAAAAGGATTCTTGAAGACTTTCCACTGAGTGGGTGCCATTTCCATCGCCAGGACATTGCATATATATTATTATTCATTGGTTAAAAAAAAAACCTTTTATTATTTTATTAAGTGTACTTCAAAGTGATAAAATTGCAAATGTAAGGTGTATAATTGAACTCATACGGTATACAGAATACAATATTGTCATACAGAATACAATATTACAAACATTACACTGAAAAGTAATAATTACCATCTTTTTTTGTATTGTAGTGTCCCTGCATATCCCGTCTATTCCTAAAACATTTGTGTTTTCAAGAGAAATCCACAATATTCTACTTACCAATTTTCAGGCACGTTTCCAGGTTTTCACTCAGTTCGGTTTTAATAATAAATTCCCGCTTTGGTAAATTATGGAACCATGAGTCACGTGTTTAATAGGAAGTTGGACCATCTGGATCTTCTGAAGATAATGGGAAAAACCAAAAGTAAGTTCTTTTTATTATTTTCTTCTTTGCATTTGATGATATTGTAACGATGACTGAGAAGGTATTTTATTTGTTTATTATAAAAAGACATTTTTGTTGAATTATTAGAATGTGCACAGTATCCTGATGCTACTAGTACGGCTACCATGTGGCTTCACTTTATGTACTGAGCTGAAAACAGTCATGTTACATTTAAAGTAACAGGACTGTGTAACAGGTAAAAACATGCACAGAATAAAACAAAAGTCTCCTGAGATTGACTGGTATTCATTATGAATAGAGAAGTGTATGTTGTTAGATTCAGTGTTGAAATACGTAGAAATTTATGAGCTTAAACATACATGAGGGAAAAAAGTGTGGTTAGTAGACTAGCAAGGGGAAGGGGTTTTTGGGGGCGTGTATCTGAGTTGGATTGTGGAACACTGGAGGAGCAGCCTAGGCGTGGCAGGTTTAATGTTAATCACATCTTCACTGCTTAACAACGAATAATTCATAGCTATGGGCCATATCCAAAAGAACCCCTTAATCATTATGAGAAGCAATAAAATATACATGCCATTTATAACACTATTATTCTATAGACAACAGACTTAGTGAGAGCTGTAACAATTTCAGACACGTAATGGTGCGGTTTAACAACATGCCTGGCATGCAAGATAACAGCTTGCACTTTTTGTGTCTGTTCAACTTTTCTTCAGCATTGATGGTTAATCAAGAGCAAAGTTACACCCATACTAGTTAGACACATTCACACTGGGAACAAATTATAGCAACCAATTAACTTGATGCATTTCTTTGAGATGTGAGAGGAATTTGGAATACCCAGAGTAAACCCACAAGGACACTGGGAGGACATGCAAACTCCAGACATTTAGAAGCCAAGATTGAGATTAAACCTGGATCTCAGGAGTTGCTTGCACCACCACTTATTCACAGTTTAACATTGCTTTTTTTTACAGGCTTTGGGGCTCTGATATCTACCCCTGAATGACCCTGGGCACAACCATACACATGTGCTGGACAGGACAGAGTCCATCTCAGGGAGTGGCTGGGTTTGCTCTTATAGCACGGTCTTGCCTCAGTAAGAGGGACTGCACTAACCATGACTGCAGGTCATGCCTGATCCTCTGGAAGGTTCTGCACAGACCTAAGTCCAGGGCCCGGTTATGGTGGGCTTGTGTATTTTACACCATCTGCACAATCGGGCCCCGGCTTGCACTTGACGTTTCTAATAAAAGGAGCTTATGGAAAGAAAAAATATATAATTATGGTAATAGTTGTGTTTTAAACAGAACCTTAGGATGTTAGGAACACAATGAACCTGTGTTTTTCTTGAGTTTTTATTAGTGCTATAGGCTGAAAATCTAGAAAAATGATCATCTTTTATCTGAACAATTATACTGTATACTATAAGCATGCTTGTTTGATCGTGTCTGATTACTTGGTGGAGGTGGTGAAAGAGGTTTTTTTAGCTGGCAGCCTTCACAGCAGGATAAAAGCGAGGGGCGGAGGAGTCCCCTCTCTTATCGAACAGCAGCACACACAAGTCCATCCTTTAGATTGTGGTCCATTTCCTTTTTTTCTCTTTTCATCCATCTGGGTGCTTGGCTTTGAATTCTCCATTACCTCAGGGAAGGTTGGATGTGTATATATATGTGTGTTTGTGTGTAAACCAGGCTGAAGTAAAAAAATGAAACTTTTTTTTCTCTTTGTGTGTGTTATTACCTATTCATATTTTTTATTATTACAAGTGAATTACATTTTCATTATTTATTTCCTATTTAACTACAATTTTTGAAATTTTGAGTGAGGCCACTTCTAACCATGAATAAGGTTTTAATAATTTTACTAGCACAGTCTATTCAGAAATGTCACATTTTAACACATGTATTAGTCTGAAGTCTAGGGTGCTCATAGAGGTTGGGCCATGTGGAGAGAGTGTGTGTGTGTGTGTGTGTGTGTGTGTGTGTGTGTGTGTGTGTTTCTACCCACAAAGCTGCTGTAATCAGCTAGGATTTGGAATGGGTACAGTTTACCCACAATCCTCTCCAAAATCTCTGAGAATTGATTGAATTATAACTTTTTTGAAATAAAGCTGGACCAGCCTAAAACAAACCTGCTCTAAAACATTTTAGCATCGGTACACACACAACATCATGACATTATGGGATTTCAGTCCAAACCTTGTAACAGTATAGCAGCCCCAACCCATGATGATTCCTTCACCATGCTTCACGGTTTGCTGACATCTTAACAGTAGACCCACTTTTAGGGGAAGTAGCAAAATTTCTGAAGTTTGTCTGGTCATGTATTAATAAGCACTAGGTCAGTTTTTGGTGTTCAAGACCACCATGGCTTTCGTCATTTATACAGTACGTGTGTTTCAGTCTAGCTTCAGTCAAGCTTGGTCTCTGTCCATAAACCCTTTTGCTAAATGGAATGGAAGCCCAAATGAGACTTATTGTGGCACCTTTTTAGGTCAAGCTTCCCTCTTGCCACCCTGCCATACAGGCCAGTTTAGTATAAAGCTAGTGTTACCAATCTCAGAAAGTCCTTCAAAGTCGGCCCTGACATTTTGGTAGCATCCTTTATCAGTATTCTCAAGTTTGGGCAGTTTTGGGCAAGGAATCGGTGAGTTGCCTTTTACAACTTTATCCAGAAGCCCTTTTGAAAACACTGTTCCACCATATATATATCATCATCTCCCTCTCATCATCTCCCATCACCTCTTGACTTAGGCCTTGCCTGCTTTATTAGTCATGCATCACATCTGAGGGGAGGTCACAAATAGACTCCTCTGGTTCTTCATTCAGGGAGAAACATTCCCTCATCTCTCTGTATAAAGGGAGTGAAAGTGGCTTTGCTGGGTGCGGGAAAGGGCCAGACTCCATGGCACACTTCTCAGGCACAGACGGCCTCTTCCCTGCCAGTCTCGTCTGGCATGTGTGTGCCAAGAGATGACTCATGCTCGGCGAGTGTGAGGACACGACGTCTGGAGAGACGACGGGAGGACCGGAGAACTGACAGACATGCCGCAAGCAATCTGCGAGGCCACAGATACACACATACAAAGCGGGGATTTAACTTTCAGCTCCGCACTCCTGTCATCTGTGACCATGCAGCGTTCCCTGCAGTCTTCGGATGACACTTCATTCAGGTTATACTTTATTCAGAGGCTTTTGTAAGGACATTTACATCAGAAATAACAATTTATTAATTGTCCTATGAAAGTAATTAAAACCGAATTAATTATTAGATACTCTTAGTTTTACACTCTGTGGCTTGTTCTCATTTTGTCCCTATGGGTATTCAACATGCAAGATGAACACACTTTTTAGATTTATTGATTTTTAATGCCTCTCCACCTTTGTCTGAGAGGCAGTGCATTGGTTCCTTCCTGTGAGACAATCATAACAGGTATCATGGAAAGGATCCACAGCTGCACCATGTAAGCTCTTTGCTGGTGTCCCAAAGGTCCCAGTAGTGGGTCCTGGCTTTTCTATTATAGTCAGGTGTATAATTACCCGATTATACCAAACAGGTCATTTTGTGATATGAAAGTTGAAGTCACTGGCTGAAAAAGAAACAACAGTTTAAAATGACACATAAAACTGGTAAGGAGTAGCCAAACTTTGCTACAAAGATAGTTTCATGTCTTAGGTCATACACCATGGCAAGACTGAACACAGCACCAAGACACAAAGTAGTTACCCTGCATCAGCAATGTTTCTCCCAGGCGATGATTTCAAAGCAGACTCTTTTGAATAAACACAAAGAAACAGGCAATGGGCTTGAAGACAATCATTCTCATTCTTTTCTCTCTCCATACCTGTTCTCTCAGTGATGTCATAACCTCACTTGACTTCACTTGCATCATCAGCATGTCTGGAGGGCATCTCATTATTTGAAGCTAAACCATTGAACCATCGAGCTGCTCTACATTCCTGGAGACTTGTACACTTGTCAAGACCTTACTGTGACTTGTGGTATGTTCCATAATTTTCAAAGGTGGGAATTTGTTAGGATAACAGAACTGGCCGAAAACCTGGGGACATGACTAAAATGTGTAAAGTAAAATGTTATGGACTTCTATTTTAAAAAATATTGAAGGCATACTGTATGAACCTAATGATGTTGCTCAGAGCTAAAAACAATTTTCTGTAAACAACAGTTTGGGAAGTTCAAACTTCAGGGTTCAAGCTCCAGGTTCTTTTTACTTGGTAATGTGCAACTAACAGAGCTTTTTGGCAGGATCCAAGGTAAAGGTTTTGTGTAATCCAGGGATGACTATACAAAGAGTAACCTGATCCCACTGTTAAGTATGGTATAGGATCTCTGAATGGCATGTGTGGCTTGTGTAGGTTACATAACCCTTTGAACAAATCCTGCAAGTGAAAAAAAATCAGAACAAATCCAGCACTTCCATCCAATGTTCCCTGGTAAAATTACCGGTACTTATGTACTTAAGCTGAAAGAGCTTTGTCCTGATTGGTTGGATGTTGGTTTATGTTATGTTTTCCCCTTATTTTTGAGATCCTGGGCACAGGTTTCTTCCGCAGATATTTGTTTTGGTGTACAGCCAGTATTATGAAAAAGAATTGACTTAACAATCATTAAATAACAAAGATACAATATAATGAGTAAAAAGGCAAGAGAACAGTAAAGTCAGGGTGAAGAAATCATCCGAAACATCAGGTGTCATCAGTTTGCTAAAGGCCTTTGATAATAACTGAGTCTAATCGTTATTTGGACCATGGAAGTGTGAGCAGCTGGACCACTGAGCCCGCACAGCCGACCTGGAATGGAGCTTGATCCAGATAAGGAGTGAACCAGGCCAAATGGAGTGCCACCGGGCTTCAAGTCTAGCGCCAATCGAGTCCACAAAATGAGCCCATCTGCTGCTGGAGACCATCCTGCAGATCTGTCCTGCATTCACGCCACCTATTTCCTTGTTAAGGATTGCATGTACAAACCTGTGCTCCTGGATTTATTGTTTTCAATGACACCAAATCTTCAGTTTTAAAGATTAAGGTAATTGAGATTATGATTACATTTCTGATTAAGCCCCCATTGGGTAGCTACCAGGTCTGGCTTTAGTAATCTGAAAAACTCTGGAACTGCATAGACGAGGATAATAAGAAAATGCAAATAGAGCTTTTCCAGTTCTAGAGAGTACTGTGGTGTGAAATCCTTCATGAACACCACTATATCCTCATTCTTCTAAAAAACGTCAGACCAAGCTTGAGTCGGGTCACCCCTGCCTCATTTACCAGGTTCTCGTCCTGCTGTCCACCTCATTTTTGTAATGAAGGGCATAATGCCCTCTGTGCAGCTCCATGCTCTGGTTGTCAGCTTGCGCACTATGAGGAACAGACACTAGGACTCCTATCGTGGCCTTTGACCTGAGTGTCTCAGTCATGTGCTATGTGGCATGATAGGTCACCTCTATGTGCACGTGCCAGTAATCACCTTCCTGCAGGCATGCACATACAAGCAGGTAGTGGTGCACGTCTAAGAGATTACATTATTTTATCATTTCTCAAGATCTACTATGGGATCGTCTTAATTTATCTAACTAAACTTTAAGACTTAACACTAGGCAAACTTTGGTATTCTACTGTATATGCATTGCCACCAGTCAGGTTTGTTTGAGTAGATATTCCAAAAGATCAGAAAGCTTCTGTTAGACACGAACACACAACTTTAGGGTTTCAATCACCATCCCCACCAAATCCATCCCCTAGCCACAGGCTCTGATTTGTTATGTGGGCCAACACTGTCACAAACTCTCAAATCTAAAGCTTGGATGTATGCCCTGGGCTCTACGGATAATGCGCCAGCACTGGGCCAGTGCTGCCCTGGGGCACCTGCCTGCCCCATCACACCACCAATGTGTAACTGCTGTAGACACACTTTGTGCTGTGCAGCTGCCTAAAGGCGATCCATCAATTACTCCCAGATGTATATTAATACTGTACTATGTTTTAACTTTAAAATGTCTGTAAATAAGGATTAAGTAATGACTAGTCCCATAGCAACTGTATTCATATTGTTTTGTAAGCAGTATGTTATAATTAAGAGTTTATTAGATTATTATTAGATGTTAATTGGTAACCATATTAGGTTTACATGTATGAATAAACTTGGATTTGTTTACTGGTCTTATGCAAAGTTTGGGGAGAGTTGGTCAAACCACATTTTAAACATAGTTTAACAGGGAACAAACTTTAATATTATATATGGAGTAATATGCAATAGTCTTAGGCCACCATTTCATTTTGAAAAATCCCCTTATTTAGTGTGACTACCCCTTACACTTGAGCAATCGCAGCAAATGATACCTTCAACAGGCTGCCAAGTTGTCCCTTCTACAGTCTGAAGAAGGTTGATCGGAAATGGTTGTCCTATCATTAACAATGTTCTATGTTCTATTCTTCATGTTCAATAGGGTCATTATATAATAAAAACAAAACAAAAAAACAGCCTAGTACCTTTACACGGTACTGCCCATATCATACTTTGCTGTGCCTTGTAATTAATTTCCCACACCCATCTCGTCCCCATCTCCTATTTCCACTCAAACACACCCAAAAAAAGGGAAGGAGAGGGGAGCTTTTACTATCCAGCAATTGGAAAGTCACCTCAAACTCCAAGAACCCATCGCACCTCAAGGGTTTTACATTTTTTACAGTACAGGCAAATCCAGACAGGGATGCCACTGCGACCCTAAATTACTCTTTTTCCAGGAAATTGGGGTTAAAATGTGAAAAAGGAAATATTTGTATATAGGTAAAATGTAATAGTTAGTATTAATAATAGGTAGTATACTAATTAAAATGTAGTAGTTAGTATTAATAATAGATAGTATGTAGTATACTAATTAAAATGTAGTAGTTAGTATTAATAATAGTTAGTATGTAGTATACTAATCAAAATGTAGTAGTTAGTAATAATAATAGATCGTATGTAGTATGCTAATTAAAATGTAGTAGTTAGTATTAATAACAGTTAGTATGTAGTATACTAATTAAAATGAAGTAGTTAGTATTAATAATAGTTAGTATGTAGTATACTAATAATGGAATAATATGATTATGGTTTAATATTAAATACATAAATGATAACATGTATTTAAATAATAGTATACAATGGTTTAAATAGTAAAGTGAATTAATACAATGGACAATATTCATAAACATTAAGTGATAAAAAATAAGAATATTAGCTACCAAAGGTAACTACCAAAGACTTACTAAAGGTAAATGACTATTGTATTTTAGTCTGTTTTCATTTATTGACTGAGAAAATAAAAGCAGATCTATAGTAACCCTGCTAAAATGCTTGATCCTGACCTGAACTTGACCCTGACTGCAGGCCAAGCCAAATGGATGCAAAGCCAACATAACCCTAGGCCTTTTGGATCAGGATGATATCACGTGTATTACAAAATCTAAGTGATAAAATAGTCTAGTGCTTTGTTTTGAATCCACATAACCTTTTCAGTAGGAGTGCTTGTTGTGGTCCAGCGTTATGAGTTTTTTGTGTATCAGACAGTTTGTTCTAGTTTGTTGTGCTGACTGAGTGTTTGTTATGTGCTGACTGAGTGTTGTGTCTGAGTCTGTTCTGTCCACCTGCCACACGGATGACTCCTCTGATGCTGACATTTTTCATGGATAGACATCTACTTATGCGCCTGGTGACTTGGCAATGTGTGTGTGGGTGGAGCTCATCTTTATTGTGCCATTTTCTTTTACTCCCTGAAAGGCCACAATCATGTGATGTCTGTAAAGGTGATATAAACCGTTTGCCGCGATTGTTCTTGGACCATTTCTTGCATTATCGGCCCCTCTTTTCAAAACCTTCTGTTGTTGATTTTTTCTGTTGTTGTATTTTTCATC
Source organism: Parotocinclus maculicauda (assembly GCA_034780255.1). Taxonomy (NCBI): domain Eukaryota; kingdom Metazoa; phylum Chordata; class Actinopteri; order Siluriformes; family Loricariidae; genus Parotocinclus; species Parotocinclus maculicauda. The sequence goes on along the minus strand of JAUZSU010143877.1, from coordinate 13,248 downwards.
TGGGTCTGGTTGTGCCATCCAGTTTCAGTTAAAATGAATCTAATGCATTGGTATCCTTTTATTCTTCTGTCTTCTCATAGGATGCAAGCTGTTCAGACCATGATGCAACAAAGCAGCCCACAATCATGATGCTTCCACCACCGTGCTTCACAGCTGGTATGAGATCTTGGCAGTGGTGCACATGCACAGTGGCCAGGGTCCAAGGCTAGAACAAGAGGTTAGAACAAGCCTTTTCACTTCCCGAGACAATTCCCAAGTCAAGACAGATAAGCTCCAGTTGTTTAAGTGTGCTATCAGTCAGTGCAGTCAACCAGCACTACCAATAATGGCTTGTAGATGGCACACACAGTAGGGTACGATTAATGTACATTAAATTACTTTTTATATGGTTAGAATTGACAAATGATCAAGTTTTGTACATGTACAAAGTATGTTGTCCTACATTTGGTGGAATAATTGTCCATATATTGTGGCATAAACAGTAAGCAAACTTTACTGAACAATATTTGGTCTGCATTAGTTTGGTAATCAGTAAAGTGTTTCTTTATCATGGTGCTTTACAATGATCACATGTTCTTTTAATGCATATTATGCATATATACAGTGGATATATATTATTTCATATGATGTGGTTAAGTTTACAATTATTATATTCAGTGGGATGACCCTCTCACCACCTGGATCCCCCTGGGATTTCAGCTCAGCTCTGTAACATTAAAATGATACAGCACCATGCAAGCAATACAAAATACTTAATTACATGATTTTATATTCTGTTAACACTTAGAAATAAATAATTATTTTATAAATGTGTTTGTGTAGGCTTAAAGCTAAAGTCCAGTAAGGTCAAACTCATGTTTTGATTTTGTCTTGTCGCACTTGAGTCCAAATCATGTGACTTGAGTCCACACCTCTGTTAGTTACTTGATGCCCATAGGATTGCTTTGAGTAATTGTGAGTAAGCCTTTACATCCCATAATTTGCATACCACCTTATCCAGAGCAACTACTTTTGAACTGAGCTCCAACAGAGCTTGGATCAAGGATTTGAAGTACCAACCTTAGAATTAGCATTCATCACCCTTAACTACTAAACCAGTTGTGATGCAATGGATAAACGTACGGGACTACTGACCACAAGAATACAGTTCACAGTCTTAAAAATGTTGAGACCCATCATGATCATTAGATTCACTAATTATTACAGGCTCATTCTTGCTTAGAGTTGCTAAAAATTGGTGACCAAAGTGGAAATTTATTCCTGGCCAGTCACCCGTTCGGTTTGAAAGTGTTCTAGCTCGGAAATGCAGAGTGCTGATTGGTGCATTTGTGCTATAGAGGAGCAAAGGAGCGTTTTTGACCTGCTGGCCTGGGTGTAATATCCCCAGTGTGTGTTCCCCCCAGGAGAAGAAGAATAGATTAGACTGAGAAGCTCAGCAGCAGGCCTCTAATCGCTCGGCATTAGCATAACAAAAGCCTGGCCAACACAGCCCATTACAGACGGGCTTTATCACAATTATCACATCCATCCTGGCTGCACTCTGCCTGACGCATGGCAGGAGATGGGAGAGAGAGAGATAGAGAGAGAGAGAGAGAGAGAGAGAGAGAGAGAGAGAGACCAAGTGTAGTATATGTATGTGCAAGAGATTGTTGGTTTTTTAAAAATCACAGAATGTGTAAATTGTGTTACTCAGATTGAAAAGTATTTTGGGACAAATTTAGGTTAAAATGCCATACAGTGGATCCTGCTATCCACATGCACTGTGTTCCATTATCAACATGGACTGGATCTTCATTCTGGATTCAGCAAATGCTGGTCAGATCTGCTTTACGTCTTTCCTTGGATCAGTTCAGTTCTTGTTTTACTTACTGCACAAGCAATCAGTTTGCATTCAATTGCATTGAATCCATAAAACAAATGTCAATTTACATTTCCACATTATTATAAATGATATTAGCGGTAGTATTTTAATGATTACATTTTTATAACACCTCCTATGTCATTTCATGCATCTAGTGCATTTTTTATTTTGCTGTCTGACATTACATTAAATTACACCCTGTAATCCTTATCATACGCTCTAATCCTCCTACAACGTCCAACCCGGACAACATCGCCGTCCTCCCACCCTCCCAGATCTCATTAATTATTTTCATTACAATAACAGTAAGCGCTGCTCAGGGATGCAAATAATACGATGATTCAGGAGTCTGATAATTACACTTACTAATGAAGACCATGACAGTCCAAATAGCTCCACCATCAGCCTAATGAGGACATAGATCATATATGTTCGGTGTGTGCAATATGCAATTTGTCCATCAGCGTCTACCCTGTCCAAGGGACCACCACAGGACCAGCGCTCAGCAGATGCTTAGGTGATGGATTGCTCTCACCCACGCACATATATACACCCATCAGCCACAACATTAAAACCACGCACAGGCCGAATAACAAATAACGTTGATTATCTCTTTACAACAGCTCATTAAATTCGGGAATATGTTAGATGGTACGTGACCAGTCAATTCTCATAGTCAGTGTGTTGACTATGAGATGGGGGATGTGGGAGAAAAGGGAAAAGGTGGGACACCAAGGGTAAAGACCTGAGTGATTTTAACAAGGGACGAATAGTTATGGCCTGATGCCCGGGTTGTATCGATCCACTGGACTTGCAGTTAGTTTAAATATGTGCGGATGTCCATTTCTCTATTAGAAAATAGGAAAGCCACTGACTGAAAGCTTTCAAGCTTTTGGAAAGATGCTTGGGCATTATGGGAAATGTAGTATCTACAGTGAATTTGCTTGACAAGTCCTTAATTTTTGCTCAGCAATCCAGGATAAAATTGTCTTTGAGTCTCGTAATTTTAGTGGGACAAAGCAACATTTTCCATGTGCCCCAGTAATTTGGGTCTAATGACACCCCTAATAGTTCTATATTTTAATAAGTACTATAAAATAATGTTTTATTAACATTTCTTTAGGGGAATTTACCACTATTGTTGTCGTTTTCAATTTATCTTGGTTACAGTTTATGTCTAAGTCTATAATGTATGGCATCCATAACAGTTTTGTCCAATTTTCTTAAAATCTACCATAAAAGTACCATAAAATGTGTGAACATATTAAACATGTTGTTTGAGTATTGCTGATTAACTCTTAAAATCTTTTATTCTTGTCTTTTCCAATTTAAGGGACTTACTCATGTCCTGGGATATGATGTAAACATTCTGGTTACCGGTACTTGCACAGACTGGGCTTTAGACTTGCTTCTTTGTTAATTATAGACCTATTTCTACTAGATCATATACCAGTTGAGCACACTAGTTTGTTTGAGTTTACAATGACAGACTTTCAGTTTGTTATTTTTTTTGTACCTGACCCACATGACCTCCATACAGCCATGACATCCTGATAAAGTATGTCTCTAATTTCTGGAGACTTTGCGATAACTGGCTTGCTGTGAAAATCAGCCTAGGAGCCTGCAGCCCACTCGCTAACGTGTGTGTGTATTTATGATTGCTTGTTAGCAATCGTGAGTCTGATGGTAATGAAGTCCTTTGTGCCTTATGATTGCTCCATCCATCACCAAAAAAAGAAAAAAAAAAAACAGCACTGATTGCAGCTGGTGGCCTCTTTGAGGAGCAAGAGGCAACACAACACACACACCAAGACTAATCACACCGGTAGCTGTCAGGGAAGGCTATTAAACACTGAAGGGAAAAAGGGCCGAGGCGAGCAAGGTTAGCTTTCACTGGGAAAGTGCGTGCGCTAAAATGTCATGTTAGGCTAAGACTGGAGGTCGAGCTACAAGACATGCTGACTCGATATACATTAACTGGAGTTAAAGGAAAAGTCTGTACAAACATTCAAAGGTCAGAGTTTTCTCTTCACAAGAAAGTTCCACTATTGAATCATGGGGTGCTTTGAAATGCATTTGCAGAAAGGCTTGGAACTGGAGACGGTAAAAAAAAAAACTTCAATGTTCATCATTGAACAATGAATCTGTCTACGGACAGAAGAAATATAGCACTGTTGGTTCTCTCCCTAGGAGTGGGCATGCAGCACAGATCAGACCAATAAGCAATGTGCAAGGCAAAATGATGTGGAAACCTTTTGAACTTCATAAAATCCCTGTTCAATAAAAAGATGTTAAAGGGATCACTGCATAGAAAAAAAACAAAACAATGAAAACAATGCTGTAGTTAAAATATTTGCAATTGACCTTAGACACATTTCAGACCTCTCTCTAGAATGGCTGAAATTTCTCGATTGCTATACTAGTCAGTATTTTTTCTTTATTTTCACTATTTATATTTTGATTATTATACATTTTAAATATGTTCTCTCCGTTAGTATTTGTTTACCTATTGTTTATTTACACTATTACCATCAATTTATCAATTAGAGAACTTTAATTCTTACATATCTCATCTCATCTAATCTTATAAGCTGCCCAAGAAGGATGAGACACTTTTTAAGTTTTGGGTCTCTCAACATTTCTTCCTTATATTTTTTAATCCCAGGCTAGCCCAATTTGGGACTGACCTTAAATATTAAAATACTAAATATTGTAAAGATTTCTGAGACAGTGCTCCATTGTGAAAACCCTAAATAAATAAATCTCGCTTTGATTTCTACGTAACTCATTCTCCTGGCAAAACAATAGGGGGCTTTCAGCCAACTTTTGTTATGTAAACAGAGAGCAGAGGTGCTACAGAGAATTCTGGTCTCTCTCTCTCACTCTTTCTCTCTCTCTCTCTCCTGCTCTCTCTCTTAAGCATCTTTCAACATCCCATATTGACATTTCTCAAAAGATTTTTACACCAAAATGTGCAGTACGTATTGCATCTCTTAATACATATATATGGTAGGCTTGCTCTATGGTGTCTCAATGGCTCGACCCTCGAACCTCCCTGTTTAAGAACCCAAACACACAATCATGTCATCACGTGTACACACAGGGCTGATTGAAGCAGTAATTTGAACGTAGGGGTGGGCCCGTGCACCCACTTTTCTTTCCAAGTACAGCATAATGATAGATGACCATCCCATGCCTGGACCTCCCCCTTTGCTAAGTCTGGATGGTTCACTCCAGCTCTCTCTGTAGAGCATGCTGCAGTATAAGTCAGAGGCTGCACAACACTCTCTGTCTCTCGCACACACACATGCACAGCAGTACAACCTGAGCTCAAATCCTCTTACTGTAGGAAGATGCCAAGCCAGATTAAAGAGCCATCACGTCTGTGAAGCATGCTGGCTGTGAACTAACGCTTTCTCCTGTCTCCTCCTTTAACCTCAACCCTCTATTCTTGCTCTGCTACAGAATCGTCGCTCCTGCTGCTGCTTCTTGTTTCCTTCTTTTCCGCCCGTCGCTCCACGCTTCCTCTATTACTGATGACCGGGTCAGCTGCCTGAGGGCTAGGGACAAAAGAGCCAGAGGAGCAGGGAGGGAAAGGAGCGATAAAGGACTAAGTGGAGGAGAAGGAGGAGGAGGAAAAAGAAGAAGAAGGCTAGATTTACACCTGAGCAAAGAAAGAGGAGGTGGTGGTGTGGGGGGGGTCCAAGCAGGCTGTAATCACAGGACGGGAAGAGAGGAAAGGGGACAAAGCTGCATTTTGTCCCAGAGAGAGAAAAGGAAAGAGGAAAGATAGCAGGAGGAAGGAGGCGAGGGCGTTCATTATGAAGGCTCTGCTGCTCTTAGTCTTGCCTTGGCTTAGTCCGGCAAACTACACAGACAATGTGGGCAACCTGCATATCCTCTACTCAGAGCTGTGAGTACCAAATTCACACATTCGACAACCCATCCCACTGAAAACTGTGTCCGTGTGCGTGCGGGTGATTTTTGTGTGCGTTCGTAACGACAAGTCCACAGTAAGTACATTTCCTTTCAGGATGAGGTGCAGTGGACCCCTGTCTTGGTACTGCAGTTACTGTGTGTGTGTGTGTGTGTGTGTGTGTGTGTGTGTGTGTGTGTGTGTGTGTGTGTGTCTTTGTGTCTGTGTCCCACCACTATCATTCCCGAGACCAGATCAACAATCCACCAGCCCACATTTTTACCCACACACCATTAAGTTTGTGTGTATTTATAATCAGTATCTGGTATGATCAGTAAAACAAGGACACACTTAGAAGAAAATAGTAATTGTATGCAATATCAATAAACTGGATGTTGGAATGTTAGTTTGGTAATGTAATAGTGTGTAGCAGACATCAGAGTTTATTCCATTCTGCTTTGAGATCAGAGAGCAGAGAGAAACACTGCAGCACGGCGGGTGGATGCACAGTTTTTTGTGCGTGTTTGTGTGTCCTTTGCATCTGTTTGCAAGAATGAACTTAAATGACCTGGGCTGTGCAATATGGCTATGCATAAACGCAACACAAGGCTTGTAACACACTTCTTGACTGACACAAATCAACTTGAGGGTCATAAAATACAATATGGACACTTGAGGCGAATATGAACATATTTTTGCAGTTCTAAACTTGGCAGACACTTGTATACAAACTTGTACTGACACACAAAATCACACATGCCTCACGTTTACAGCACCGGAGAATATGTTATATACGTTATATGACTTTTATATATAATTTATTGAGCTTTAATGAATACAGATTGTGTTGTCATGACACTGACAAACAGCTTATCAAACTGACTTTGTTTGTATTGTACGTCTGTCTGTCTGACTACACACAGAAGGCAAGGTCTTAGGCTTTCAATGTGTGTACATGTATGTTAAAGAGACGGGAGGTCAGATGTTTTGATCCGTAATCTAGACTTGACAGCATACTGTCTGACAAAAGAGATATGCCCAAGAGGGGAGGAGAGAAAACCAAATGAGAGGGGAGGAGATAAGATGACAACAGGTGAGATCAGAGGGGAGGTAAATAGAGGAGATGAGTTAAAAGTGAAGCCAAAAAGAAAAATTTGAGAATTAGAAAGGAGAAGAGGGGTGAGTAAAAAACAGAAAACAGAAAATAATGGAAACATAAAAATGATTTTAAAAGAAAACATGAGACAAAGGAAAATAATTTAAAGAGGTGGGGAAAAGGTAATAAGCAAGAAGAGGAGAATAAAAAGTCAAGGGGAAGAGGGAAGGAGAGGGGACACAGAGACATGAGAGGAGATGAAAAAAGGGGAGAGTAGACGAGACTGTGAAAAATAAATAGTTTGATAGACAACAGGACATGGAAAAGGGTAGAAGAATTGAGACTTGGACAGATGAGAAGAGATGAGAAAATACTAGAAAAGAGGAGAGTCTGAGAGACGAGAGGACACAAAAAATGAAAAGGAGTTGAGACTTGGAAAAGTTGAGAGGAGATGAGAGTTGTATAAATGAAAAAAGAAGAGAGGAGACTTTGATAGATTACACTAGAGGAGAGGAGATCGAGATGGAAAACAGAGGAGTAAAGAGAAGATTTGGTGATAGGAGAGAAGAAAAGTAAAGATGAGATCAGGACAGATAAGGGGGGAATATGGAGAGATGAGAGGAGAGTAAACAATATTTGAACAAGTGAAAGAAAATTAGGAAAAGGAGTGCAGATGAGAAACTGTGAGATGAGAAGAGAAGAGAAAAGAAGATGGAGAAGGAGATGAGAAGAATAGATTAGAAGGAATGAGACTTGGAGAGATGAGAAGAGATGAAAGTCTTGAAAGATAAGGAGATGAGACGAGGCAAGATAAAAAAAGAGGAGAGTAAATAAGAGAAGTGAGAAGAGGGAATGGAAATAGCAACGAGAAGATCAAAAGGAGATGCGAAATGAGAGGAGCAAAAGGGATGGAAGATGGAAAGATAGATAGAGTGATAGAGTGAAGAATAAATGAAAAGAGACTTTTTGTTTTTTTCCTTCTTTCTCTTTCTTTCTGTTTCTTTCCTCGGCATGGTGTTTGGGACACTTCCTTTGTGTTGAAAAGGTTTTTTTTGAGTGACAGCGACTGTAGTCTTGTGTGTTTGAGAGGCGTTTTTTGCTGATTAAGAAAATGGAAGAGAGAGAAAGAAATGAAGGAGTGTGTAGACGGTGCTTTCTTGGCTGGCTGCAGAACAGTGGCACGGTCATTCATCTTCATCCAGCAGACTGACACAGCCTCTCTCTCTCTCCCTTTCTCTCTCTCTCTCTCTTTCTCTCTCCCTCTCTCTCTCTCTCTCTGTCTCTCTCCCTCTCTCTCTCTCTCTCTCTCTCTCTCTCTCTCTCTCTCGCTTGGTTACAGTGGAAATTTATCATTAAATGCCCCCATTTTGTTCACCACCAAAGTCAGTCATTCACGGGTGAAGGAAATAATAAGCCCTGATCCATTACTCCTCCGACGCTCTGCTACATTTATTCAGCTGAGCTAAATGAAGACCTGTCGAAAAGATTCAGCATCAGTTTGCACTGGCAATCAAACATTATTGAGGTTCCTCATATGCACAGACCAGATGATTGCTTTAGGACTGCACAGGAAGCCCCGTTTCCCTGTCATTAAAATGTCACTAAAACGCAGTAATTAAATGTTTACCAAAGCATCTATGCTTTATTGAATACACTAGTCTACCGAATCAAATGGTGATGTTTGAATTAAACATTAAACTCAAACTACTCCTGGTGCAGCACAGAGTAACATGCAAAATCTGATTTAAAGCCCCAGACAGCACTAACAGACACTCATTGAAGCCCACGGGTCTCTGGAAGTCCATGGAGCAAACATATACTTTAACAAGATGGATCTAGAAAGTAATATTTATCAGATAAATTTGAGCACAAAGTTCTGAGCCATGTCCAGATCACATGGTTCACTGGCAGTGAATGGATTGAGGGTGCTTGGGTTCTGTACAGCAAAAAAAAATTTTTTTTTTTAAAAACAGCATTTACTGGAAGCTTTACTGTTTGTTGCGCCCTGAGGCACAGATTTTCTTCATGGTGATTGATCGACCTCTCAAATCAGGGATCAAGAACACGGCTGGCTTTTTAAACTTTAACAAAACAGCAACCCACTTACATGTTCATACTTTACAAAGTTTAAACAAAAGGTGTTATCATGTAGAACTGATTTTGTTTTAGGCAAAACAGTTGCAGTACCACTGGGGGGATATAATCTTGATGCTGTACAAGTAAATTGAAGTGATTACACTAGACAACATAGTTTCTTTTACGTTTTGATTCCTAAAAATATTAGATTATGATAGTCAAGATAAACACAAAAATAATTTCAAATTTTCTTTATCATGTAGACATAATTAAATAAAATGAAATGTAAACACAGTTAAATTATTAATTTGGATTAGTGCACCCTAGATGGGTGCCAATCCATCGTAGGGCACATACACACACAGTCATGCACATAGTCACACACTAAGGGCCACTTTACAGACACCAATTAACCTAGCATGCATGTCTTTGGACTGTGTGAGGAAACAGGAGTACCCAGAATAAACCCACACAGACACGGGCAAAACTTGCAGACTCCACACAGAAAGGACCCAGGCCGCTCCAGCCTGGGATTGAACCCGGACCTTCTTGTTGTAAGGCAGTGGCCCTATCGTGCTGCCTCCAAAATTCTCTGCCACCCCTGCTATATTAAATCTTTTTGAATATCTGATTGTTGAATATACTCACTACGCTATTGCCTGATGAACATGTGAATCAACATGCAGTTAAACTGCATGCAAATGTGAGCAGCTTTTATAGCTTGTCTGCAAGCATGTACTGTAATTTGACAAAGCATGCCCAGCGATGCCTATAACACCATTTGCATAGTGCCTGCACCACTAACCAGAATTTTTTTTATTGCTTGTGGCCATAAACTATGTAAAAGAAATCTCAGAAATTGGTTATTTACTAAATAATTACATGACATTTCATTCAATTTCATGAGCTCAAACAACCCAGTACAGAGTAAAAAATACAATTCATATTGATCAGGAAGCAAAATCTTTACAGTCTAGTGTTAAATGTGTATATTTATGCTTCCCTTATTTAAAAAAAAAAGAAATAAATCAGCTCCCTGATGCTGTGAGGCGACAGCACTAAGCCCTGCCGCCCAGGCTGAGAGATAAGCACTGTCATTATCTTCAGCATTCTGAAAGCTCATATCCGTCCTGATGGTCAGAGCCGACAATCACACAAACCACACCTATGACCACAACAGTCAAGAACAGGACTCCACCCCATGAGGAAGGTAATTAGATGTATTAAAAATCCATCCTGATGGTTAACCGTGTGTATGTGCACATGACTTACATGAAACGAGCAAATTTCGTGTCAGTAAAACAAGCACAAATGATGGCTAGAGGCTTGCATTCTGTCTGTCAGTAATCCATCTAATTTAAACTTTTTATTGTTGAATTCATAAAGCCGATACCAAGCACTTTTGTAAAACGAATGCTAAGCGTTTAGGTGCTGACGTGCAGTTCAACCTGAAATAATCCCCCTCAACAGTCCACTAAGGTCTGAATGCACACAGCCTACTTAATGCCAAATGCAGCAACCACACCGCTTTATCAGTGCACTCCTTGTTAATCAACGTAGCCACTATGCTAGCTTCATTTCATGCCTAATGCTTGCCTCGTGCAGCAGTTAGACCAGTTATGGATCCTAATAATAATAGATACTCTACAAATTCACAGATCCACAGTCCACATCATCAAAGTGCCAGGTTAGAAGATATAACAGCAGGCTTGATCCTGGAGCTTAATTTCTACTGATTTTATTCGTTCTTTGGCTGCTTGTATTAGGGATCGCCACAGTAGATCTGACCTACATATTAGACCTGGACAAGGTGTTACACCGGATCATCTTCCACAAGGGGTGGCTAACATAGCACTGGCTCTTTCATTTGCACAATTATATGATTGCTTATACACTGACGCGCTGAACCAACGTTACAGCAGTGACAGCAGTGGTAATATTTGTTCTGTGGGCTCAGCACATTCTTGAAATTACAGCATATGATACTGACAAAGACATGGTGTTATGTGAATAATAAGACAGCGAAATCGCTGTGCATATTCATATTGCGTATTCTATATCTCAGCAACAGAATGTGTGTACTGACTGCATGAACAGACCAGCTCAGCCTGAAGATGTGTGTTTACATTATGTAATGGATTTTTTTTTAAAGAGCAGCTCCTACTGGACATTCATTCTATATGTTACCAGATAAACACAGCAGCTCTGCAGAAGGACAAGCCCTGTGTGTGGATTTGTGTATCTGCGCAAGTGTGGCATGCCCTGTGGTCAGGAAGCGGCATGTCATCGTCAGTGTGACGCAGGACATTGGGGCCATGGCCAGAGGCCTGTATGTTGCCATGCTGACCTTATTTCTATGGATGGCCTAATGAACTAACCAGTTTGTATGTGTCTGTGTATGTCTGTGTATGTCCCTGCAACATACACTCATAGGCTCATTCAGAAACGGAGTAGACTGTCGTAAAAAAACACAAACCACACTGCAGGAGCTGGAGCAATGATATATGGTACACTAAAGGTCTAAGACTGGCTGCAATGCCATTTCTTTTTGAGATATTTCCTCGGACATAACAGCAACGTTATTCGCTTAACGTAATCGTAGCTAAACACGCCTTGTGTACAATCGACCTAAGCTCTGTGAAATAGATGCTGACATTACCATGGTCACATAGTCTTTTTAGGTTACTGTAATGTAAATATAAAGGGTAGTTTTTGCAAGAAATCTGCAAGCAAATGATACATAACTGCATCAGAAGTACTACTGAAAACTGGAATTTAAACATCTGCACAGTATCCAAGGCCTAAAATGGTATACATATGAATTGTTTGTTAGGTGACATCGCACACGGTCAAGAACTAAAATACGAAAGCACATGCTGGAATATAAACATAAATAAACATACTTCAGTAGCTGCACACAACCAAGAGGGAATGAGCACTTGAAGAAACACTTATTTCTAGGCCAGGCCACACTGTATCACCTATTAAACTCTTAACCCTTTAAGCAGAGTACAAGTCCTGCCCTTGTGCCCAGAGTTGCAGGGTGGGCGCTGGTTGGCCCACGGCCCTGTGTAGATTAAGCATAAGATAACGGATGGATGAATGGATGGATGGATGGATGGATGGACAATCCTTCCCATTTAGGTCCATTTCCAATGCAACACAGACCACTTACAAGTAGTTAATACCAAGTAAATCAATATTCATTGAAAGAAATTCATATTCATTGCTGACCCAAAATTATGTTGGTAAATTAAAAAATCTCAGTTTTGTTATTTGAATTGTTATGTGATTTACATGGGTTACATTGTATGTCCTATAGAAGCATCTAAATATATTTCAATGTTTACTTCCTTCAATGTTTACTAGGTTAACAATTACCAGAAAGTATAAGGGGCAATGAGATCAAAGTCATTACTGCTTAGTCAACACTTCAGAAAAAAACGGAACCAGCACACTCTTTCAGTGTTAATGATTCAGCAGCTGGGTTAGCACTTACATCAAACATTTTATTCCACTGTGCACTCTCTCTGAAACAGAGGAAAGCAAAGCAACTTCCCAGTCTGACTGTGCAAGAATCCCAGACAAAAAAGGTGAATGAATTTCAAATGATTGCAGCTTTCTTTTGCAAACTCCTACAGAATGGTGTAAAAAAAGAAAATGAGATAGATCAGCGAAAATTGGGAAGACCTTCTTTACCATAATGGCAGTCAGGAAAGCATCTCCGATTAAGCAAGATGGACTACAATAAAAGGGGGCGGTGTCCACATTGTCAGCCTAATACAGGAAGTTGAGTCTACAAATTCACCCAAATGTGACATTTGCAGACTGTCTGGTCTAATGATTTCTATTACAACCTGCAGATGTTAGAGATGTTAGAATTTGGCTGAAACAGCCATGTCACCTTCTCAGACAACACTATTTAAGCCTAGTGAACTACATTAAAATAACCTGAGTCACCTTGGACAACAACTGACAGTGAAACATAACCAATATTGGACTGCATTAGTAAACATTTTTAGGTATCTGAGGGAACGCTGTAGAACAATGGAACAGACTAGGACTGTTGTTTTGGTGTATACTTTAGATTGTAGAATATTTTATAATATTGAAAGTGGTTATGATTAATACCTGACTATATAAGCTGTTATCAAAATTCAGGACAATATTTCAAATATAAAATGGTGGCTGATACAGTATTTCATATCAGTGGCGATTGCTTTAAGACTGCAAGGGAAGCTCAGCTTCCCCTAAAATGTCAAAAAATAAGTGATCAAATATATACTGTTGTGTGTACAT
>JAUZSU010143856.1:0-15258 GCA_034780255.1 Parotocinclus maculicauda | reverse complement strand
GTGGGCTCCAAATGTCCCAAGTAGACAGGGAATCTAGGGATTAAAATGGGAAAGAAAAGTGTGTGTGTGTGTGTGTGCGTGTGCGTGTGTGTGTGTGTGCCTGCATAGTTAGGCTTGAGCCTAATCTCACCAAATCTCTGTCACCAGTGCAGTAATGAGATTATTGTTTGATTCACTGACAGACTTCAAGACAAATTAATAATTAGCAAATTTGTAGAACACTGCAATTATACAATAACAGCTCATGTAACATTTTGTCTTAGCACTGTATTTGATATCTGCATGTAATCGTGTCTGTAATATTCAAGCCCAAACAACATCAAAATTAAAATGTATGAGATCAAAGTCCTTTTTCTCAATTATAACACTCAAACCTAATCATCCACTGTTGCAGTACTGTACTTATCTCTAGATGCTGCATCAAAGCTAGCAGAATAGCTACCAAACAGTTAACATATTTGAATGTTAGTATTAACTGTAGGTTAAATATTATACAATATTAAAATATTAAATATTATAATATTATACAAAACTGTTTCGGAATGTCTAACACATGAGTTTATTTTTAATGTAACATCCTGATTCAGTGCCTTTTTGTCTCTGAATATTACAGATTAAAAACCTGAACACACAGCCATGAACATGGATACCATGAACTTTAGACATTCAAAGCTGAGCAGTATAACTGGACTGTGGCCTTTTTTCAAATTAAATTAACACAATCATAGCTTGATGGCTAATGATGAGAAGTCCCTGTACTCTCTCCTTCTCTTAATTACCATACAATGCCTTTTATATGTGTAACTACGTTGTAATTACTCCATTATCATTTGCTTCAGTATATGCTACTGTGCTTCAGTGAAACACTTTAGTGTTGCTAGTTTACAACACAATGTGGTTCACTTACTGTGACAGTGTGAGTGGTTCCTCAATCTTGTTGAACCTCAGAGTTGATATGCTGCTCCTGGATCAAGGACAGATAGTTGGAATCATTTGGAGTGCTTCATCATCTGGTTGGCTCCCATTCAGAGCAGGACCAAGATGCTTTGTAGGGATTATACCTCGCAATTGGCTTGGAAAAGTATCTGGACCTGTGGCCTGACCTTTTCAGCATGTTGGCACAATGACTCTCACCAGGAGAAGCAGATGGAAACTGAGACTGGCTAAATAACATTTATTGTTTCAGTACTGAAAACATAGCTGAGATCCTGTAACAGCAGTAAAGTAATAATTAAAACTAGAAAATACTGCTTACTGTACACATTCACTTTTCAGCACAGAAAACCCACTTTGCATAATAGCACAATCTTGGTAAACCTACTGACTTTTTTCTGGGAAAACAATGATCACCATAAACAGAAATATATGGTTGTATTCACCGTAATACCATGCTCAACTTTTTGTTCAGGTCAGAGGTAGAGCACAAAGGTGTTGGTGTGAGAATCCTGATTCAGACTATTAGGTCAGGCTGGAGTGTTTTCCTCAACACCTCTGATCTCATTTGAGTAGGTGTAGGCGCAACACCAGCCATCACACCTCCACAGGCACACTTCTCTCACCCTCTCCACTCTCGCTGTCCGCTGGCACCTCAATCCCAGCATCTTCCCACAGCAGCACCTAGACGTAATGCTTCCAGTTTAAAAACGTATGTGCCACTGACCTCATTTTGACCCACTTTGTGGAACATTATGAATGTTGAGATTATACATTATATACTTTCTTTCATTTATGGCACTTAATTGTCTGATTGGACTCCACAATCCACTCATGTCCATAGGAATGGGTACTGATATAATAAGATAACACTATTGATCCAGAAGGAAATTCCATGACAGTAGCAAACACATTACAAAGTACAGGCAGAGATCATTACAAGAGGGAGGGGGGTTAAACAAGTTACAAGTTAAGTGTATAGATTTACTGTCCATGTTCAGTACTGACCCTGAGAAGCTTAATAAATATACAGTATCAATTATTATTTCCAATCTATTTATTACATTCCCGGTCTGACCTAGTTCTACTGACCATTGCTTGTCCATGTCATGACCCTGCTACTGTCATGATTAGTCACCTAGGGCTGACACCAGCCCTCGTGTGCACACTTTTCTCACCTTGCTAACACTCACAGAATAAGTTGCAGATTCTGCAGTACGGTTCCCACCCCAGCACCTACACACTCTGACCTCAAAACAATCTGACCCCATACTGACCTGTGGATACCCCTTAGTGAACAAGCAGATATAATATTTGATTAAAGCCCATGTTGCAGTAAAGTCATAGCATTTTCCTTGTTTCCAGCACTTTGTTAAGTGCGAGTCTTCATGTATGTCATTTTAAACTACTGAAAGAATGAAATATGCAATGTAAGCTGGACTCTCTAACATTTAACACAATGTCATTTAACACAATGTCTGCTGCTTCCATGAAAATTTTCTATGTGCAGCACAAGTAGCTGAAAATTGCTGCATTGCATAATCAATAATTTTGTAAGACCTATGAGAGGGTTGTGTGTCAGCTTGCCCACAATGAGTCTACAAAAATCCACAAAGAACAACCATCATGTCCACTGTGCTGTGCAAGCACGTCTTATCACACAAATAACAGTATAATGATGATGCAAGCATGCTCAGGGGAGTAGAGAGGGGGAACAATTGTGCTCTGGCACAGTACAAGACAACCAGGCATAGTGTGAGTACGCCCTTAGACTACTGTAGTTAAAGAAACTTCATCCATTCTACCATTCGTTCTCCCATACTACCATTCATGAAAACATATCCAGAGGTGCCACAAACCATTATGCTTTTTCACTGATCCGTTTGGTTTGCCATCCTATGATGGGAGCTTATGTGTGTATATGAGTTACCTATAAAATGGAATAACTTCTCTAATCTCAGGTGTTTTTCTAAAACAATATGGGTGCATGATGCCCAATCTAAAAGGTCCTATATGTGGTACAGCTTGAAAATCTAAACCAATAACCCTAAGAATTAAGCCCAATGGTTATATGTTAACATCCATAATATTTTTACTCAGTATTTCTCAATCCTTGTGTGACCTCACAGTTCTTCCTCCATGTTATCCTCTTGACCCGGCTTCACACCTCTACTCTTATTTGGGAAGGTGCAGAAATGACACCATGCTCGCACTTTTATATGCACACTTCTCTCGCTAGCTCTGTTCTTCCAGTTTCTCTGGAGTACACGAAGCAGAGTCTAAAGTCCTCTTCCCATCCTCACACCTACATATTCTGACCTGACTACTACACTGACCTCATCTTGACCTGTGCATCTACCTAGTGTTATTGACTTTATATAGCTTTCCAGTATGATTCAACAAATGATGAAGTGACAGTTATGTTTAAAACGCTTGAAAAGATTTCCAGCATTAATTCTAGTGAAGTCATGGGAATTCCCCATCGTAACAGGTATGTCCCGTTCACAAAACAGTGCAACAAAACAGTCTAGGAGTAACAGTCAACACTCACCTCCATGCATGAGGTATGCATTGTGTTCAAGTTGCTGATTTTGCCATTTTATTTGTTTTATTAAATTTTGGAAGAATACATAAGTCAACATATATTATGTGTGATCAGGCAGACCGCTAAAACACATGTACAAGGCACAATGTAAAAACTATGTGTTTACCTGCCCCTACCTGCCTCTTGTAAACTAGACATGATCAGATTTACTGTTAGGCAACTCCCAGCCGCAGACAGCTCACATTCATACCTGATTAACCTTAAGTTCACTTGAGTGCAGGATCTGTTTTTAGATCTTTTTTCATTATATTTATTTCCAACTGACCTCGATGTAGCTCAGGGTCACAGCATTTTGTGTTGCTCTGTGCAGTGACCCTACTATTTACGTTCTTCTTCACCAGTCCTCACACCTCTTCTCTCATGTGGGTAGGTGTTTTAATGACACCACCCATCACACCTCTGTAAGTACAACCCGCCTGTCCGCTGTACTCCTAGCAAAGTCTACCATACTGTTCCCACCCCAGCACCTAAACATACTGGCCTGGTATTTGGTACCCATCAATTTTGTATGATTAATACTTTAGGGTTTGGATATTGTACAAAATTTGCTAAATGGAAGTTACTCTCTAATATCAGAGAATGCTCAGAACATTCTACATTCTCAATCTCATCTGACCTTAATAACAGACAGATGTGTGATCTTTTAGGGGGAATGAATATCCACTGGCACCCTGTTGGAAAATAACAAGCTTTTTTTAGAATTACCAAGGTGTTAATGGCTGGAATAAGTTATAATAGTAAATAATAGTAAGTTCTGTAGTAAGTAGACTGCAAATCCGCTGTAGACGAGCGGAAAACTGTCATTCATGTGTGTGTGTGTGTGTGTTTGTGTGTGAGAGAGAGAGAGAGAGAGAGAGTCTATCTTATCGATTGTGTGCTTGCTTTCTCGACTGTTCTGACTCTTATTTGCTCTCTGTTTCATCTGACTGATCTTTAGTGTTGTTTGTTTGTTTATTTGGTTTTACTTAATGTCGCTATCGGCATTACTGGCCATTTTAGCAACACCATAGTTATATATACACACTCAAGTCAATGTCAACTTAGATTAATCACTTAACCTAACAAGCATGTCTTTGAACTGTGGGAGAAAACCCACGCAGACACGGGGAGGACATGCAGACAGAATGGAAACTCTACGCTAGGATTGAACCCAGGACCTTCTTGCTGTGAAGCAGTGGTGCTATCCACAGAGCTACCATGCCAACCCTGTGTTGCTTGCATTTTGGCTTCAGTCAAAAACACATATCAGTCATCACTCATGTTTTCAGTATTGTCACTGATGCATTTACATATTGTTTACATACAGTTTTCTTGTTCAAATTGTCTTTTTATTTCAATTACAGTATCAAAAAAAGTATTTGTGACTGTGGTAATGTTTAGTCAATGACCATTTCAGGTAATTACACAGAACACAATGCAGTCATTAATTGGGGGATACCTGTAGTTCAGGGCACTCATTTGGTGCAGTGAACTAATACACTAACCCACCAGCACCTTAAAACCCAGAGTTCAAGTCCTGACAGTTGCTTTCTAACCAGATGTAGTCTGAGAGTATCTGTATAAGGTGAGACTGGTAAAAAGATAATTTCCCAGTGCTACAGCAGTGACCACTTCTGAACCCTGTGATTGGCTGGCTTCTTGTTCAGGGCATGCTTACACCTGTTCTTCAGAGATATGCATCAAAACAGGAAATAATAAAAAAGATGGGTTAACAGCTCCATCTTGAAAACACACATACTTGTTTAAGACAGAAACATTTTGTTTTATCCTGAAATTACATATTTAGTTTATTTTTTACAGTTTCTTTTTATTGGTTATGAATATTTCCTATATTTAATTCCATTATATTTGTATAACAATTATCTGCCAATTGTATTTAAGGCTATATTGTAATTTTTTCTGTATGTATAGTTTTTTTAAGTGTACCAACAACTTTGTGGTTGGCAACTTTGCAGTAAATAGACATAGTACAGACGTAATTTTCTCATTCCCTTCTTAACAGACCTTGTGAGCCACACCAAACTTTAGCTAGACATTAGGCCATTACTGAGCTGTGATTTTGACACTATCTCACAGTCTAATTTAATAAATTAATAATTCATTTATAATAATAGAATAGTTACATCTAATTAAATTCTAACTAATTACTTATAGCCTTTCTTAATTCCATTTACGCTTTGTCTAAATGACGATTATTGGTTATTGATGAGTCTGTGTTCATGCAGACAGTGTCTACAGGCCACCGCCACTCCCATTCTACTTACACCTCTGTTCTTATCTGCGGAGGTGTTGAGGTGACACCAGGCCATACATCCCCCCACACTCTGTCCTCACTGGCACCTAGACCAGGTCACTGCAAGTATCAGAGCCAGGACTACCATTCCCACATCAGCTCCCACACACCCTAAACACCCTATATTGACCCCTGCCCTTAACATATGCCTTCTTTTTACCAAGAAATAATAATAATTAACTCACACACACATATATATATATATATATTTTTTTTTTTTATTATTATTTTTTAAATTTATTTATCTATTTATTTTTGGGGGGGGTGGGTTGGGTTTTTTATATTTTATTTTTTTTAATACCGCTAACCCTTAACCTGCTTGGATTAGACTGTATCACTGTAAGTATGCTAAATGCTGTAATTGTAATAAAATTATTAATTTTTTTGAATTACCACTCATGAGTTTAACGCCAAAAGGAAACAATGACCAATATCATGACCATTAACCACTGTTTCAAAGTTGTTTAGTCACAAATTAAAAGGATGACTGCGTTTGGCTCAGTGGTAAAAGCCAACAGCAACAGTTCCTGTGGGTCTGGGTTCAAATTTCAGGTGAGGTTTGTGTATTAAAGTGGTGGTGTGCTTTCAGAATCTTACTCATAATTGCTGACTGTGCTGGACTTCTGGTGGGTGCGTGTGTGTGTGTGTGTGTGTGTGTGTGTGTGTGTGTGTGTGTGTGTGTGTGTGTGTGTGATAGCTGACAAGGGTCGGTTCCTGCCTTGCACCCTGTGCTGGCAGTTAAGCTCTGGCTCCCTGAATTAGGTTTGTATGAAATTTAATTACTGATTGTAAATTAAGGAGCTTACGCAGTTTACTGTATATATGTGTTTTCTTATTTAGTAATGCAATAGTTTTTATCTAACCAATATAACCCAATCTTTCCTAAAACAGTTTTTTCTTGCTGTTAAATTTGGAAGCTGGAATAATATAGTGTTCTCAGTTTGAAGTTCTAGTTTTAAATGTATTTATCATAATGTCCATCATTAGTAAAATCAGTCATATTTCTCTGTTATGTGAAATGTGTTTACCTGGGTAGCAGTAGAGAGACCAGAGGACTACTGATGGTGACAGAAGTGTGTCTCTTAGGGTGTTAGGACTGGTGTCATCCTCACACCTCTCCAAATAAGAGCAGAAGTGTGAGGAATGGTAAAAAGAAATAAGATCAGCAGGGTCACACTGTTTTGCAAAGCTAAAACATGTTACCCTGGACTGGGGTCAGGCTAAAATCAACATTAATCATATTGGGCTGATAAGCATCAGCAGGTTAATGTTAGTAACCGAAGGTGCTTAAACTGTATGATCTTTCATTCACTATCTTATCTGTTTAATCCTTGAAAAGGATGGGGGGCACAAGGCAGGAACAACCCTAGACAGGGCGCCAATCCATTGTATGGTACGCACAATCATACATATTCTTACACAATAGGGCCACTTTAGATACACAAATTAGTCTAACATGTCTTTGGACTATGGGAGGAAACCCACACAGACATGAGGAGGACATGCAGACTCCAAACAGAAAGGAACCAGAGCACTCCACCTGAAGGCTTTAACCCAGGACCTTTTTGATGTGAGGCAACGGTGCTACCCACCGAGCCATCCTTTAATAAAGTTACTTAACTTAAAGTATTAATCAATGTCCTTCATGCTGTTTAATAATAAACTGTTATCAATATGTAAATTGTTATTTACAGCAAAATGTTATGTATGTCTTCATACTGCTACTTTTTTAAAAACCTTTTTGAAAATGACAATTTAAGGAATTTCTTGATGGTTATGTTGGTTCTGTATACTGCATAATTCCAAATAATATATGTGAACTATATGTGAGCTTCTGTCAACTCACTAACTGTAATGTAAAATTAGAAAATTATTAGAAAATATGATCCTAATAAGCATAGTTCTTCGTGGTCAGATTACCCAGTATATGACTGAATATGAAAATGAATTCTGCTGTTTTTAAAAACATTTTCAACTTACAATACAAGCTTTTTAAAATATATTAATAGAATTCTTGCGATCATATGGCAAGTAATATAGGACAAAATACAGGTCTACTGACTTGACAAGAAATCTCAATAGCTCTGCATACTATTACCATTTTAATTTATTTAATATGCAAAACTATAGGCAAAACAAATAAGTTTATATATCCACAGAAAAGCATTAAAACACATGGGTGGAGTGAAGTTTATGCCCCTTAAAAAGGTGAATGACAAATTTCATCATCTCTACACATCTAGACACATAAATTAACCTCACTAATGAGGTTGCCTCTTAGACTAGCCTGTATCCAAACCCCCAAAAGTTTGACACCATCTACCAAACTGCTAATTAAATAAACACATTCACAAATGATGTGTTAGCAGCCAACTGTTATTTTCTGGGTCTCAAATAATCTGGACGTAATTCAACATATCATAGTGGATGAAATATTAATATTTTATTTTAATGGACTTTCACATGCTGTAATTTACCCAAATAAGGGGAAGCTATTTACTAGATGCATCATTGTAATACTTACCCATGTCATGTCCTTCAGGTTTTAGGTATTGTGCTCCATTCTGTTTAAAAATAAAGTTCTACCAATATGTCAACAGTTCATTATAGCAACACTATTTAAGAACATTCCCATACAGTTAAGTCTTCAGACGAAAAAAAAATCAGAGGAATTTCCTCATAAACAATTAATTGATGACTCTGTCTTTGATTGAAGGAAGGTCTCTGTGCTAGCGAAAGTACAAGAAAATAATCTTTTAGTGCAGCTGCATGGAAAAGAGTGCAGTGCAATATATTTGTTATGTTAATACCAGTGATTAATATGAAGTCCCTTGCAATGTAATAGTAAGTCAACAAACAAGGCGAAGAAAGCTAGAATAAGATAGGGAGATAAAGAAAGAAAGCAAAAAAGGGATGCAGACAGACAGAAACAAAAAAAAGAAAGAAAGAAAGAAAGAAAGAAAGAAAGAAAGAAAGAAAGCAAAGACAATTTAAGATGATACATGTTTATTTCTAGTTATTAGCCTTTACGTTTGATTAGCGTACAGTATTAATTAAACTATGTTGCTGTGTTGTTTTAAATTAAGCCTTTGTGTTGACTCATTTTAAAGAAAACACTGAGCGACTAGTGGGTCAGTAATTATTGAAATTCCTAACTCTGGGGGAGAAGAGCTTTAAATGGGGATTGGCTTAATGGCGGGGGGTTTCCAAAGCTCAGCAAATGTGAAAACATGCGACGCTCAGCTTCACCACTACCCCCCAAAGACCCAGCCACAAATGAACAGAATAAACAATGCGCCGTTCTTCTGTTTTCCTTAGATCTAGTTTTGTAGATTAGACATTTGGTCAAGATAACGCGCTCATCAGCTCACCGAGAGTTAATTTAGTACAGCCTAATGCTGCCCCAAGTTCTTAACTCACTGAAACACTACAATATAAAGCTAAGAAGGTTAGTAAAAAACAACGAAAAAAACAAGTTTACCGGGTCATTATTTGGAGAACCTATCATTGTGACGTTACATTATTAAACACTAGTTTCTAGCAGGTGTGACAGGCTGACTATTACGACAGACCTATTTTGAGACTTGTTTGACATATTTTGTTTCATTTGTTTTGGTCAAATTGTACGTTTCATATTTTTTGCCATTATGTTTTAAAATGTCTTTGTTTAAATGTGCAAAAATGAGAGCTGTGAGGGTATTTGTGCTGATTATACGATTTAAAACGTTACGACACTTTTGGAATTCTTTAGGCGGCTATATCCCTGTGTATTTTCCCAATTATATGTCATTCTATTTCACGCCGTATCTTATTTAAATGCATAAAAAACATTAACCCTAAATATAACATTATACAATGTAAACATTATAAAATATAACAATTCCTATACGTAGGTTCCTTCTACGAAAAGACGGCGTCAAAACGTGAAATTAACAAAACGTGTTAATTAGATGTGTTCAGACCTTTGCAATATGCTATAGCCTATCGCCTATACAAACACATCATCGTCTACTATTTAAAACGTGAAGATAGCCAGATGTTGCTCCTATATGTCTTTCTTTCTGAAACATAGTTCGAAAACCCATGAGCAAAAGTCGGACTGTCTCTATCTGCCCTTGTCCATTTGTGCCTTTTGCCTGTCAGTTTGCTGCCATTGCAGGAGGTCGACAGCCTGTATTCTTTTCGCAAATGGAGCCGCGATGTCTATCAAGCCCCCATTAGAGGTTCATTAAATTGGTGTGGTGAGACATTTTGCACCCGCTTAACGGGCCGAGGTGCGAACGCGTGCTTCATGAAAATACAAGTGGGCTGAGTAAAGACTGATCTGCCGTCAGGAGCCGCGTGTTCTTTAGCAGTGCTGGCCTGTTATTAACGGAGAAGAGATGATCCCAGACCAGTTCTTAGTGCAGTAATTGACTATCGAGTAAACGACCGAATATTTGCTTTATTTAAATAATGTTTGGTTGTTATTCGAAGTGAAACTCGAACATAATATGATTCAAATTTTATATCTCGGATCCCCATTGTGGTCATTCCAATAGAAATGAGAATGAGTCATTAGGGAGATTGTCTTGTATTATTTATAGCATTCGTTATGTTTATGGTCTTGTAAAGATCCAAAATCACTTTGGGTCATCTTCTGTTGTTATAGTGCTAAATACGTTTTACTTACTTACTTCGCTATACTGCTTACAAAATAAATAAAAAAATGTAAAAAAAATAAAATTCATTTTGAAGCATCCCATAATTAAATATACCCTATTTTTGTGAGCAGTGTAGTACTCTTATCCATAACTATACACAACCCCAGTCCTTGTACAAGGGCCCAATAATGGGAGCTTGGCAGTGCTTTGATTTGAACACGGACAATCCTCAGATCATATACTGAATCATTATTCACAGCCCTATAAGCAACTTGCATTTTGTAGACCTGTCTAGGATTATTACTTGCCTTGCATCCTGATACTGGGCATGGCAGAGAGAAAATCCATCACATGACACCCACATATACAAAGGACACCTTTGGGACTCATATCTAGTTTATCTCAAAATATTGTGCCCGAATAGGCCTATGCTCATTTCCCTATATATTTCCAAAAAGACAAAATACAGCTAACGAACCCACTATATATGTCTACTTAACTCGGTAACCCATTTATATATGAGCCCTCTCTTGCTTTACCCCCTCTGGTGAGCTTCTCACAGATGGTGTCTAAGTTTGCCCCTCTGTGTTTTTGCAATAACTTTACGGTACTAGATTTCTCACCCTCACGCTGCGCCGTGCTGTTTATACAACTGGGGATGCCTTCACACCCAAAAGTCCTGTAGTGCCCCGATCATTTTGGCAGATGGGCTCCCTAAACTCACGTCGTCATGACATCACCCCGCCCCCAAACTCCCCGCGGCGCTGTTCTATATAAATCCAGTGCTCGGCTCTACGATCCATTCATTCCGCTTGACGCTCTTGGTGTTTGGATCTACCAGAAGGATTTAACAAGCTCAAAGCAATTTAATAAGCTCACTTCAAGAGAATCGTTCGTCTCCTTATTTTGGACTAGCTGAAGGAAAGAAAAATGAATTCCGCGTGCCTCGTCTCTAGCCAGACTCCTTTCTCCAGGGCTCCGGTTTTCTTGAATCCTGTGCAGGCATCCGTCAGCAGGTGAGTGATCAAACTCCTACATTACTACCTAAGCATTAGGCTTTAAATTATGAAGTAATACGCGATTATAGGATTAATATATCGTAGCCTCCTGTTTAGAACGTTTTTATAGGCATGTTTGATTTTGGCACGATGCTATATCATTTAGAACTATATAGCAGAGTTTTGGTAGTCTCTCTATATAGTCATTTACTTCAGTTCTTAAATCTTCAACCTACTCTTCTGAAGTGAGTTTGACTGACCATGGGGTTTTGTGTCGTCTTTACAGCAGGACCGTCCTGTGGAGACCATGGATTCTGGCAGATCTGGATCAAAAGACTAAATGCAAGCGGAGCAAGCTGGCCTGTGTAAGTTCTCTCATTCAACCATAACTAACTAGGATGATTAAGAGTTTGTGTAGTTATATTTACTAACAATGCAGTGCCCTGCAATTTGAGTGTACAGTTGTACCTGGCTGGATTTTTTTTGCCACATAGAAAGACATCAGAACAACTGAATACTGAAATGAATAGCAATTCATTGAACTACAAGATTCTTGGAAGTAAACAGACATGTGGAGTGCATTAGAAACAGTATGTCAGAGCAGAAGGTGTAACTGTCACGCTGTTTTGCTGACACAGAGCCAACTGTGCAAAACCAAATGTAGCGCAGACACTTTGCCATATGGCACCACTGTCTGAGCCAGAGTGAGAACTCCGAATTGGCGCCCAGCACGGAGGTGTAGCGCGAATAGCTTCCAGCCTGCTAGCACATGCCTGCCAAGATTAGTATACACCTCTGGCTCCAGGGAGACTGTTTGGGCCACATTCCCACTCTTAACCTGACACTTACCAAGTCACAGCTACTGCATTCTACATAGACTGAGGTGCTTGATTGCTTTGTTGCTTTGTAGCTGGCACTGATATCACCCCAATAAATGCTGTACAGGAGTTTGTGTTGGATGTTTTGTTTTGAAAATTTACCCTTACACCTCTTGTCTTTTCTTTACAGCCTTATTCCCAGCCAGCAGTGCCAAGCAACACCACAACATATGGCAAAACTCAGCCTTTCCAGCACCCTGTCAGGTCAGTATTCTGTTTTTGTTTTTTTGTTAAGTAGCATACTTGAGTAGTTTTGGCCTATTAAACTATCATTTCAGTTTGAGAATAAAATCATTCTTGGCTTAGAAGTAAAATTCACAGGCAAGCCAAGGGAATGCATCATTAAATATTCATTATGTTTTCATTACAGACTCTTCTGGCCAAAATCCAAGTCATATGACTACCTCTACAGTGATGGTGAAGCACTGCTGAGAAACTTCCCAGTGCAGGCAACCATTTGCTTCTATGATGAGTCTGACAGTGAGGATGAGGAGGAGGATGAGGATGAATGGGAGGAAGATGAAGATGATGATAACAAAGAGTGCCTCAAACCTCAGAGTCATTTCACCACCTACAACTGAATCCAAAATCTGTTACCACACCCATGATTCTTGATACGTTTCACACTTTCTGACAGGGCCACTATTTTTCTACTACACGGAAGAAAATAATGATATTGTAGCACAACCACAGCATGCACAGTGATTTTCGTACTACAAATGCCAGGTTCTAGAAGACTAAAAAACGAAAACATTCTAAAAACTACAACCTCTTCAGAACTGAAATGTACTATTCAAAATTTCCTCTGGAAATTGCATAATGGCAGAAAATTGATCCCATATTGGGCTGAATGTTTCTCAGGGTCTCTGCTTTGTTTTGTATGTGAGATTCCTTACCCTGTATTTACCCTGTATTTTATTTCCCTTGTTTCCCCTAATTTATGTTGTGTATATATCTATATATTTATGTCCTATTTTTTATACTTTTGTGCATTTGACACAATAAACTATATATAAAATGAAAGAATGCTGATTGGTTTGTAATATATGTCTAGGTTTCATTGAAGCACCTCTTTTAATCTCTGGCATCATGAGCCTCTTTGAAGTCAGCTGACCTTATCTATTTGGCCACATAGGGCCTGTTTTCTATCTGTTTGGTTTTAAGTATGGCAGAACAGAAAAGTGGCCATACCCTGTGGACAATGTCAAAGGTTAAAAGATTCAACTTATGCCTGGTGTCACAGGTCACATATGCCACTTTTGAGCACGGTGCAGAAATGGGGAAAAAGGAACTTAATTTTTATGAGTTTGCATTTCTCTCTGAAACAAGTGTAGGGAGATCAAGCAGTTCTGTTCCTAAACAGACTTTGTTTTAGGCCGGTTTATTTATTGATGATGACACTGTGCATTTGCTACAACCCATTTTCTTCCACTTCAAAATATGACGGATATTAATACTGCAGTGGGCTATTTCTGCTACAAAGTAGGACTCCAAGAACGTTATTCCCACAGCATGTGTAACACAAAATGTGTCATACATAAACTACATAATTGACCTAATAAATGCATTGTGAAGAAGACCGGATGTAGGGAAATGTAGTCTTTTAACGCAAGGTGTGGCAGGGCAAGATACCCCTCGATGTCTTATCCTACTCAAAAGAAATTGTACACTTTGTCTGTTCTTCTACATCCAGACTGAAGATGAAACAACATAAATGTTACGCTGTAACGGCAAAGCAGTTTCTCTCAACACACACAAAGCTTGTCTGTGTGCAAACTACAGTACCCAAAACATTTATTAGTCTTTCATTCCAAAGGGATGACTTTGTGCTTCCAAAATAATCATCCGAGATTTTATTGGTTAACGCGAATAAGTTTGGCGCTTCTATTGGTCGGCTCGACTGTCAATCAACTGATGTGCGTGACTCATGTGGATGCTCCTTCGGCGGAATCAGGGATGGAAGGGATCAGCAGTCGTAACGGCGTGGAAGGTAGGGATTATTTTGACTCTGTATACACACATCGAGTTACAAAGCATTCGGTTTGTTCTTTGTTCATAACTCGGAATAGCTGAAGTAATATAAACACATTTATTGTATATTTAATAGCGCTCAGGGTAAGGGGTTACCAGCTTCTGGAGGAGTGAGCTTTCAAGACTCGATTAATATTTAATTCGGTTTTAGAGCGAAAGGCATTTGGTATGAGAAATTTGGTTTACTTTTCACGTTTAAAGCTCTTGACACGTTTAACACAGCCGACGAGCGCTTACATCCGTCACGAGACAAATTAAATAATAACGTGCACATGGCATTTAAAGCTTCCGTTTATTACTAAGAACGAGCTGCTCGGTAGCGATGAGTACAGCAGATAGACAAAAGAAACGTAAACTTTTACTGTAGGCCTTTAAAAGCAGCTTATGTGGGCTAAATGTGGGGTGAAGTAGCCTATTGTGTTGATAGGACCCCACGGCTATGAGTGCTACATAGCAGAGATATAAATTTAGACGGCAAACGCTAATGGCACGTCCACCTCGACCCGTTTCTATGGCAACCTCTTCTCTTGCCCCTCCCCTCCTATTTTTGCCAGTGTATGAAATGCGGAAATCCGTTCACAGGTCAAGCGAATAATCACAAATTCAGTCTGGAGTGAGCAGACCAGCAGGAGATTGGATTTCTGACTCAGTCCTCTATATATACTAAGACAGTACAGTGGAACCTCGGTTAACGACCACAATCCGTTCCGAAAAGTTGGTCGCTATACGAAAGGTTTGCTATCCAAAACAATTTTCCTCATAAGAAATAATGGAAATATTATATATATCATATTATTTATGATTCCAGTTAATAGGACCACTGGTTAATGGGACCAGCCGCTTATTCGGACCAAATCCTAAAGTACCGAAACAAATC
>JAUZSU010143845.1:0-15258 GCA_034780255.1 Parotocinclus maculicauda | reverse complement strand
TATTGATATAACTCCCCCCCCCCCCCCCCCTCCCTCTACAGTGCACAATATCATTGCATGATAGGCAATGCCTCAAACCTAATTGAATTCCTGTGATCTTTGGCAATCCTTCATAAAGCACTACAACGTGGAGTGATAGTCAAAAATGAAACTTAAAACATTATTGTTCAAAAAACAGTAGTCAGTTAGTCATGTCTAGAAGTAGTGTTAACATCTCTTTTTTGAGGTCACCTAGAATGGACCATCACATAGTGGAAACATATATTGTGCTTTGACAGATCAGTATTCTATTTTTTTTGGAAAAAATGAAAGCTACATGCTTTAGTTCAAAGATGAAAGGGACCATCCAGGCTGTTATCAGCAACAAGTCCAAAAGCCAGGGTCTGTTATGGTATGGGGCTGTGTCAGTGCCCTTAGCAAAGGTCATTTACACTTTTGATTTTAAAGAAACATGCTCTGCCTTCAGGACGTCATTGTTGTCTGGGACGTGCATGCGTTTTTCAACAAGATAATACAAAACCACATGCTGCACATATTACAAAGGCATGGCTGTTGAAGAAGAGGGTTGGAAGTAGAAGTAATGGCAACATTACAAAGTGGTAAATGCTTTACAGTCCCAACTGTTCCTTAGAATGTGTGCAGGAATGGATGAATGAAATGAAGTAGAACAGACAATGAATTAAATATCTTAGGTTCACAATGTCTGCGATTACATAAAAGTCAAACTCATTATATTTGCATTTTCCATATATTTGAGGTTGTATATTATCAAATTAAAAATCTACCCTGCAAACCTAAAATATTGTTCGTCCGTCAATAAGTAGATGTATGACCCACTGCATTTTTATTTTTTTTTATTCTACATACTAGTATGTCTATAGTATAAAGATATAGACTGCAGGTTTGGAGCCAGCATAAATACTTTGATGCAGGAGTTGCAGAAGTGTGGGCTTCCACAAATCTAATGGTGACTGAAAACTCTCACACCTCCAGCAGGCTGTAGGGCATCCCTGCTGAACTGTCATGCTTTAGTCGCAGTTAGTATGTACCTTATTAGGTATTTGTGGGGGACACAGGTGGCTTATTGGTTAAGAATCTTGACAGCTGATCAGAAGGTACTGAGTTTAAACCTGGCTGTCGGTTTCTCATTAACCCCTTACCTGCTCAGCTCAGCTGTAAGCTGTTAAGGCCATATGTTAAGGCTATACATGTAAATATACCTTTTAATATCAGCCATATACAGTTTCTGTAGATTGGAAAATTTCTTGTTCTATTACTTTTTCAGGCTAAGCATGTCTAGAGATAAGAGGTTGAAATATAAACACTATGAAGTGCTTGGCTCTGTGAGTAGAAGTCTTTGGCAGAGTCGGACTCATTAACGAAGGTTTACATTTTTGAGCTCGGTCCTACCTCAGGCAGTAACAGCAGCAGGCGGCTGCTGAGAGTCATCAGTCCTGGTTAAAATGTCTGGAGTGATAACTTGAGCAGAGATGTAGTCATGCATGACCTTGTGACATTGTGACAGCAGGGAGAGGTAAATAGAACTGGACAGGTTTGAATAATGTAGGATTAGTACAACAGTAGGGTGTTTTACTTGTCAGATAAAGGAAAGTTCCTCCATTTAGTAACTTCAGCCAGAAAGGATTTTCTTTTGATGTGTCCTACTATTGCCCCCTACCCCCACCCCACCCCACCCCTATATTGTCTATGCGTAAGGCTGAACATGCCATGACAGGTTTTGGGGTACATTTGAAGCTGCTTATGACAGTGTGGACCATGAATGAGTAAGGGTGATTTGTTTACCCCTTAGCCTTTAATTTTTACTATATTTCTTTAACCAATAGCTAAAACTACTCATTTGTTCTTAGCTGTTGCTCCAAGTTAAGCATCATGTTGAAATAATCTGCTGTGTAGTTAAATAAATTAGTTTATCCAAATGATACAGGACATGATTCTTGTCATTGCTTTGGATGACTCTGTACACAAATATTCTCCATTTTTAAAATTCCAGTAATTAGAAGGTTTATCTTTATGTAATCTTATCTTAATGTTATCTTTATCTGGTTAATTCAGTCCAACACAGGTTTAAACCACTTTAATCCCTATTCTAGATACTGCTGCGCTTGAAACTGTTTCTTATGCTATTTTTCCTACATTTAAAATAACTGTTCAACTCTGAGTAATATACTATTGTAGGGGACAGAAGTTAGGAGAGTAGAGTGTGATTTCAAGTTAAACTGCTTTTTAAGTGTTTTTACTGTTCTTTAATTTAACAGAAGCATCACCTGATTTGCTGACTCTCTTCCAGTATTAAATGATTAAAAGTTTGTGAAACCTGTAGACTTTTCTATTTTTCTTTATAATTATGACATAAGATCAATATCATATTTTCACTTTACTTTGACTTTTATGGTCTTAAAAGTAGAACAAAGTGAACCTAATTAAACAAAAAATAATTAAAAAGTATAAAAAGTAAACTTAAAGTATAAGTAAACATTAGGGGATACTTCAAAATGAAATATCCCATAATAAAATATCCCCTAACTTTTGTCACTTTTTTAGTCTATTATACTTGGTCATGTATTTTTCAGGAAAATTATTTAATATTACATATTAGTCTGGCATCTGGTACAGCCCCTTGTGCAGCTATAGCTGTAGCTAAACATTTCCAGTAACTATTAAATAATCCTGCACACTTATAGGAATTTTTGCCCATTCCCCCTTAAAGACCAACTGGAACACTGTAATGAGAGTAGATTTGCTCACATGAACTGCTTGCTGTACGTCCTTCAACAGCATTTCTTCTGGAGTAATATCAGAACTTTGACTTGCTCATTCCAAAACATGAACTTTATTCTCCCTTATCCATTCTTTGGTAGAATGACTTGTGTGCTTAGGGTCATAGACTGGTGTCTGGTCATTTGCTGGTATAATTAAATGTGTTTTGTTTTTTTTTCATTTAAACCAAAATGTTATATTTTAGTCTCAGTTGTCCACAAAATGCTTTTTTGAAGATAATCCAGCAATGTAATTTCTGAAGCCATACCACTGTTTATCAGTGTTCTCCTGATGGTGGACTAAATATTAATATTAACCAATTTGAGAGTTCCTCTGTGTTCTTTTGTGACCTTGCACACTATTACAAACCTTGTCCTTGGAGTGATTTTTGTTGGTCTTAAATTTCTTCCATTTGTACCATTTTTTTCTGACTAAGGACTAGAGGAGTCTAGAGTCAACCAGATGGAGATAAGGCTTTTCCACCATCATGAGCATAAATTACTCTTTTACTAAGATTCTCAGAAATCTCTCATATCTGTTCAGTGATACGCTAACATAAACATGTGGTGCAAAGACCAGTCTTTCTATGCCCCTGTTCTTTAAATATAATGAGGTGCCCACTGTCCACTGTTTGTCATCTCATTGATTGAAAACACCTGACTGCTAATTGCAACTAACATATGTAACATTTGATAATTTACCTTAATAAATAATCAAGGATAATATATAACCACTGTACATATTACTTCTAATAAGAACATTTGACATCTAATAATAGCATATCTTACTGTTGTTAATAATAACTGTTAAATAACAGTCACAGAAACTAATAAAATTATTTACAAAAATATTAATAAATAAATAACCAGTGACATATGACTAAGAATCATTTAGTGAGCCTCTACTTAACTGGCAACATTACTATTTGTTGTGAAATGTTATACTGTGATCCAAACTAGTAACAACTGTTCACTCTCTCAATTTGTTACCGGAACAATGTAGGTTGAAGAACATTTACATTTTTGCGTTAATAAGATACATGCCCTAAGATGACATTCACAGGGGAAAAATAATGTGAAAACAATGTATCAAATATAGCTATGTTATAATCTCATAAGTGGATGTAAATGTGCATTTATTTAAAACATTTTCACTTATTTAATATCTTTCTTGAAGTGCAGTGTCAGCATTCTGTCCCCATTCCACTGTTCAAATATGATTTAAAAATATTGTATAATTTCTTTTTTTCATTCCTGATGTAAATAATATTACAAGAGAAAGCTGTTTATGTGGAGTCTTTAGGTAGACTTGGTAAACATCATTTTTAGTCATAGCATTGTAGAATTGCATAGAAAGAACAGTTATTTTCACAGCAGGTTTCAATTTAACTGTTGAGTGTGAATGCATATATTTACAAATATACAATGGGGATGTCCCTCAGTGAACTGATTGCTGTCTGTGATAATACTGTAATCTGGACAAGTCATGGTAAAAACAGTCTTGTAACTACATGTTTAACGGCATTTACCATGAGCTTTGTAGCCCTTTTGTTTGTAAGTAATCAACTGTTTCGTTCCCTGGGGCAACAGATTTAATCTCACTGGATGACTGCTGTAAAGATGGTAAGGAGAAGGGCTTAGAGTTCCAGGACTGCACACGAATTCCTCTCATTTCAGAATCTACAACCTGCAGGTTAGAATACACTGCCTTCCTTATCTCCATTTCACCATCAGCTTAATGCTTTTTGAACTACTAAGTCATAACATAATACTGAAGTACAAATGTAGTTTAAGAGCAGTTCTGGATATCATGGTCAATGCAAATGGTCATGCTGTCATTGGTAAAAGTAGATAGAAATCTCACTCTCTGTCTCTCTCAGGCATATACAGAAAAAAAATATTTCCTATATTTGAAGATGTGAAGTAAGGATTTCTCAGATTTCAACATTTCTTATTCTCTGGTAGTTTTGTAGAAGGTGGTTAAAGCTGGTTATTTTCAAGAGGCAGATAACAAGGATTTACTAACAACAACATTTAATACCATTCTAAGGAAAAAGCTTAGTTCATCTGCAAATGCATTTGTTTCTGTCAGGCCCAGGGAACCAGAATTTTTTCAAATTAGAGGGTGTGAGGTGGGAGAGATGGTTTTGGTTTTTAGAGGGGGATTGGAGGGGAGATGGGGAACTTATGCAAGAGAGTATTTCCAAATTCAGGAAATACCACTGAGGTGAAACTATAGTCAGATGGAGAGGAGAAGTGAGGAATAACAGGAAATCTGTGGATTATTTCAGACAAAGAAAAAATAGAAACACTCAAGAAAAGAAAGAAAGAAGTATGTCTATGCCCTTAAAAGGCACTACTGCAGCCTGTAAGGGGAATGTTATCTCTATAGTTACCTAAATTATGAGCTACACAGTATTTACACTGCAATTCTTTATACATTCAAATGATTTACTCTGAACAGCCAATCCAAATCTTTGCTCAATATTAAGTACTTGGTATCAGAAATAATTAGACATAACAATAAATGGGAAAATATATATATATAATAATGTTTCCATGTAGTACATTTATGACCTTTATATATATCGAAATGGGCAGGCATGAATAACAGATTTGAGCAGTTTTGACAAGAATCAGATCAGAAACTGGCTTAGGGGTAGCAGTGGTGAGCCTATTTACAGTGGTCCAAGCAGAGACAAACTACAAACCAGGAGCAGGGTGTTGGGTGCCCAAGGATTACAGATGCACTTGGGCAACAAAGGCATTCCTGTCTGGTTCAAACTAATGGAAGGGCTAATGTGCTGCAAATGACAAAATTTCCTAATTCTGGTTGTGGAAGGAATATTTACTTCACGAGTCCATACCAACCAGATCAGGTGACCAAATTGTTTTTCTAATATCAGTGAAATTTGTACTGTAGGTATTTTTGATGAATGAATGACTAATGCAGTTACATTGAGGAATTAATGCCATTAATATGGTATGTATGTTTATTCTAATAGAATTGCTCAGGAACAGTGCTGTGCAGCAGTATTGGAAGATTTCAGCTGTACCAATGGTATCAATATGGCCAAAGACCAGGGCAGTTGTGATGCTCTTTTATCTGGGAGCACATGCGAGACTAAAACCACTAAGGTATTCAATGGCTGTGTATATGTGTGCATATATGGTGTCTGTCTGTCTATATGTGTCTGTGTGTCTTAGTGTTTCTGTTTAAAGTGTTTTACACTTTCACAGACCAAACTTGTCAAAATGAAATATACGATGCTTGAAGGCGTAATAAAAACCTGCATGTCTGTGAATGATGTCTGTTTCAGCAGGTGCTTGCGCTACTGATCCTTGACATAAATTTGTCAGCCTGCTTTCAACAACTATGCTAAAGCCAACAAACTCCTATCACGACGACTTAAGTCATCAACTGATTTATTATCTAAGTCTTAGCAGTTACTAGCCGTTTTATTTTTTAAAGAAGCAAAGTCGAGTACATAATGTATAGATGCATTTGACTGAAATGCTCATACGTTAAACCGTCACATCTAGATTTCTTGATCATATCATTCTTTCTGTCTTAGTAGTGACAGTGTTCCTTGCAGCTGCCCTTAAAGAATCATGTGTAACTTTTCTTTTAGAAAATAAATATTAGACTTAGATTAAACTCTTATTTGCACTCCTAATATTACACTACTTTGCTTCTAGTTCTCAAAGTGAGATTTGGCCTTAACATTTCTAAGTAAATTAGTGAGATTACTCATGCATTTTGGATAGGAAAATGGATAACAGTGGCTTACCAGTGTGTCTGAATAGAAAGTCTGCTATTGATAGAGCTTCTGATACTCCTGTGGTCTCTCTTTCATGATAATCTGGTTGGTTATCATAAGCAGCCTGTTCTGTGCTTGTTTGTGGTTGTCTGTGGTTCTTGTAAGCAATTAAAAATTGTAAATGTACACTGCTCACAAGATTTATAGGGTATTTCATATTAATTGAGCAGTAAATAGAATTTACATTATTTACAAATGTAGAAGAATAACTGAAGGGTAAATTACTTTACCATTTAAACTCCTGTGATTTGGAATTTTGCAGGTTTGTTGTGAATGCTGTTTGCTGGGTAGGGCCTCTCAGGAGCAAGGTCTGTCATGTGACTTCAACTTCTCAGTCAGCTACCAGTGTGGTCTTGTGTCCCGAGCCTGCTGTGTGGACAAATCACCAGAAAGCAATAGCAGCTCAATGCAGGGTCAGTACAAACTCTGCAGCTTGTCAATGACTGTCAGAGGACCAAAGGTGAACCCAGAGTGGTGGCTACTATGAAGCACCACTAACATTTGTTTTATACTGATTTTACAAGTAGCTGATTAAAACGCTTCCACCTCGGAGAAAATAATAATACACATTTTTTAAATAAATTTACTTTTGTCCCCTTTTAGTAGCCTTGAACATTCTCCTTTAATCACCCTATTACATAGTTCCAAAATCAAATTAAACAAGATGTGTTAATAGGCCATTTTTTACACTTGACCTGCTGTGGGTAATGCTTAGGCCCTGCTTTAGTTAGCGGTTCAGTACTTGTGTGTTATTATAATTAATTACTAAATAATGTTCTGTTATTCCACAATACACTTTGGAATTATTTGAAAATAATAAATAAGACAATTCTAACAGGGTCAGACACATTTCCTTGCTATCACACTGGTTGATAGTTGACACCAGGAATGGAGGAATGTTTGACTTATCTTTAAGGACTCTACTGTCCTCTAGTGGGCCCTTTTGATCTTTAGACACAGATTTTTGTTGGGGTTTAATTCAAGTTATGCATTATGTCACACAATCTTGAGCAAGATCAATATCCACTTTTAATATAAGTGATGCTATCTGGTGTTGTCATTTCTCTAGAAAAGAGACTAGCTGATGAATCACTGTCAAGTACGGAAGGACAGTGCAAAGGTGGGTGTAAACTCAACGCCTGCTTCAGTAAATACATAATAGCTTCATTTAATTTACTTTTCATTTCCAATTACCATAATGGCATTGCTGTTAAATAAGAGGTATATTTAAAAATAAATAATGTCCATGTGCATCCATCAGTCGGACCTGGGAGCTGTGATCAGCGCTGCATAGGGAATAATACATGTGCCTGCTTTGAAGGATATAAACTCAAACCAGATGAGAAAAATTGTGAAGGTAGTAAAGACTAATTAAATGTGTGTTCTAATTAGATGCCCTAATGTCTAAATTGCATGGAGGTTTTTTCTCAGTTTTCTTCAGTTTTACACATTTATCATTGCATCTTTTATTTTTCTCTTGCTTGCGTACCTTTCTTTACACTCTTTTTAGACATCAATGAGTGTTTGTTGGGCTCACATCACTGCCATCCTGGTGAGCGCTGTATTAACACCCAGGGCTCATACCGCTGCCAAAGGGAGGTTAGCTGTGGCACAGGCTACGAGCTCACTGACACCAACAACTGCAAAGGTCATTATTAGATTTTCTTATGAAGTCACAACCACATCTTAAACAATAACACATCCAATTTAGATTTTTGTAATTAACATTTAAATTAAGATTATTTATTTTTTGTTTGTTTTAGATATTGATGAGTGTGAACTAGGCACTCATAACTGTCCTCTGGACTTTGAGTGCCAGAACACAGCTGGCTCTTTCCGCTGCAGGCCCAAGGTGCAGTGCCGTGTTGGATTCATACAGGATGCTCTGGGCAGCTGCATTGGTGATTACTAATATTCACAAATTCCATAATATTCTCTGTATTCTGTAATTAAGGTTTCACATACACAAATTTCATTGTTAACGTCACAATGAAAGATTTCATGGCAGTGACCCCATTGCTAAATGTGATAAATGTAAAAACAGCTAAGCACAATTGGCACCATAGTGCATTATTTTGTTAAGAAAATTACAGACATTTAAGTATTTTTTTTCTAATCGTGTAGTTGGCTATCAATAAAGACCTCAAATTGGGACTTTACTCCTTACTGCTTTGACTAATCTGGACATTTTTATGCTGAATGATCCATATGGTAGTTTTATGCTGAATGATCCATATGGTATTGACATTTTTATTTTTGATTGTTAAAACCTTAATGTTCAAAGGAAATCAGGTGGTGCAGTGGCTATTCACTGGATGCAACAAGTACCACTACCCCAACCCCCAACCCCCAACCTCCAACCTGACCTCGACAATGATAATTGGGGTTTTAAAAAATGGAGCAACCCTGCTCTTTACTGGAAGAGCATGAATACATTTTGCATTCAGTATATTCAGTGTTTTAACAAAAGTAAAAATTTCCCATTTCTTTTTTTCCTCGGTGTACCTCAGATATTAATGAGTGTCTAAGTATGACAGGACCTTGTCCACCTGGCCTGATGTGCATTAACAGTGTTGGGTCATACACGTGTCAGAGGAACACTGTCAACTGTGGTCGGGGCTACCACCTTAATGCTGAAGGCACACGTTGTGTGGGTATGGAGAAGAATGCACATATACTTGCTTCCAAATTATGTATCACATATTCTATTTAAACATAACACAATCCTTATAATAACACTCTATTTGTTTATATTTTACAGATATTGATGAGTGTGCTGGGACAGATAATGCATGTTCTGGTCATGCCTGCATTAACCTGGTGGGGTCTTATCGCTGCGATTGCAGAACTGGTTATGTCTTCAATAGTCTGACCAGGGACTGTGATGGTGAGCTCCTAAGTATTTTACACAATAAGTTCCATTCACATTCTTCTTTTATTGTCTGTAGCCAAAGACCTTAAAGTGTTGCAACCCTGCTGTTTGTGTCACGCTTGGTACACAAAATGGGGACAGGGACAGTCCGGCTTGTCAGCATGTCACCAAGTCCCCTTCCCTGGGTCCCTTTCCAGTTTCTCTCTGTCTGTTTGTGTAGGCTCTAAACAGTGGCTTCCTAGTTTCAGGATTCCCTCTGCTCAAGGGAGCTAGGGCTATGATGGGGTGCTCCTAATAGATTAATCTCTGGGACCGGTCTTAAAATCATTTGAACTTTGTTTGGACTTTTTAGTAAATAAATAAATACACATTGCAATTTCACAATTACTTTATTGTTGATGTTCTTGTTTTCCAACTTATTTATTCAGCTGGTGGACTTGGAACCTCCAGTCTTTTGAGGTTTGCACTCTTTGCCCTGCAGGCTGAGGTGCACTACCACCCTCCACACTCTGCTGCTGGACACCGGAACCTCTCCAGCCTTTTCCCCTGTCAGTTGAGGCGTGCACTCTTTGCCCTGCAGGCTGAGGTGCACTGCCTCCCTCCACACTCTGCTTTCCTGAATATTTTCTGGAGCACCAGCAGCAGAGTTATCTCCTGAACGAAGGAAAACAGAAGAAGAGCACTTAAGGACATTACTAATGAAAAAATTAAATGATTAGGGCTGGTACAATCGACTTGATTTCTTACCCAGAGAGCAGGGGACTTCCATCTCCTTTTGGTCTCCCTGTAGGACTTCAGCTTCCTCCTCCATCAGAGGGCCATCCGGCGGGATGTCCTCCTCCTCCTCTCCCATCAGAGGACCATCCAGCCGGATGTCCTTCTCCTCTCCCATCAGAGGAGCATCCATCCAGATTTCATACTCCTCTTCCTCTACCATCAGAGGAGCATCCATCCAGAT
Source organism: Parotocinclus maculicauda (assembly GCA_034780255.1). NCBI lineage: Eukaryota > Metazoa > Chordata > Actinopteri > Siluriformes > Loricariidae > Parotocinclus > Parotocinclus maculicauda. The sequence goes on along the minus strand of JAUZSU010143845.1, from coordinate 4,830 downwards.
GTCCTCCTCCTCATCCTCTACCATCAGAGGAGCATCCATCCAGATTTCATCCTCCTCTTCCTCTACCATCAGAGGAGCATCCATCCAGATGTCCTCCTCCTGCTCCTCTTCCATATGAGGATCATCTAGCCGGATGCCCTCTTCTTCCTCCATCTGAGGAACCTTTATCCAAATGTATTCCTCCTCTTCCGTCTCCTCCATTTGCGGATCATCCAGCTGGATGTCCTCTTTCTCTTCTCTCTGCTGGGGAAGGCTCTTCCAGCCCCTTCCAGATGTTTCAGGCTTTTTTCCTCCATCCACCTTTCTGTTCCTCCTCCATCTAATTTTCCACTTCCTCTGCTTTCTGCCCTTATTGGGCTTTTGCCAGCAGCAAAACAGGAAGCTCATTTTTTCCTATTGTTCTCATCAACGTCTTAATCTTCACTGAGCTGAACACGCTGTGCGTGGATTCACGTGCAGCAGCTGCATTATGACATCACAATCAGCAGCCCGAACATTCTAACAGGCCAAGATGGTGCCCTGATGCTCTGCTGAAGCCAGAGCAGAGGCTTTATTACAAAATGACATGGGGAATACATGAGACAAACAAGATGAGGTACAGGGTGTAAACAGAGAGGGACTAGGTGGCTTGGCTAATACAAATGGACAGTGTGCTAACAATAACAAGACACTGGACTGGGATGAGGCTAATGCAATAGAAATGCTAACAGCTAATTATGCTATTACGGTATTATGGTATTATTTCCCATTCTTTTATCATTAATGTGTGCTCTTTTTCTGTTTGGAATTCAGATGTTAATGAATGCAGACATTATCCTGGCCGCCTTTGTGCACATAAGTGTGACAATATTCTGGGCTCTTACAAGTGCAGCTGCACCACAGGATTCAAGCTAGCTAGTGACGGAAGGAACTGTGATGGTAAGGCAATATTTAGAATGTCAAGGTTTGCTCGAAGTGATTTAGTTACAGTGGTGCTTGAAAGTTTGTGATTAAACTCCCCATTCCTGTAGAAATATCTGCGTTTTGGCAAAAATAATGCCCTAAAACATTAACAGATTTTTCATTCTGAAGGTCAATTTAAACTAAATTAAACAAATAAATTAATTTTTTTTAATTGCCCATTTGTTTTATTTTATTTATTTAATTAAGATAATTGTCCAGTATTACATATTTGTGAGTGGGAAAAGTATGTGAGCCATTCCACCAAAAGGGTGCTATTTGTTTTATTTTATTTTAAGAATTATGAGAAGCAAATGGCACCCATTTGGCAAAACGATTCAACTATACATTCTAGTAACTGTTGATTAGTTGAGATTCAGTTCAAAGACTAATGTCCTGACATTTTCCCTAGATACAGCGAAATAGGCCCAAGCCATGATACTTTCACCACAACGATTCATATATGGGATGTCTTTTTATTCTGGAATGTAGTGTATTCCTTTCACTTTACATAATACTTCTCATTTAAAACAAAATTGTGTATTTTTTGTCTCATTCGTTCACAATATGTTTTCCAATAGTTTTTTTCCAGATTTTTGGCAAACTGAAGCCAGACATCAATGTTATTTCTGTAGAACATAGGCTTTTTTCCTTACAACCAACTGTTTTGGGAGGTCTTTAGAAATTACCTATGTTCATGACATGATACATGTCTACCTGCTTGCGTTGTGAAGACTTTGAGAGAACGCTATTAATCATAGGGTACAATTAACAATAGGGTACAGCTGATTGTCGTCCTATTAATTAAAACCAGCTGACTCTAAATTCACCTTGAAATTAGCTGCTACTCCTAGAGGGTTACATACTTTTCAATTTAAAATACGGTTATTTTATTTGTTTGTTTATTTTGTTTATTTAACGTCCCATTAGCATCAATGGCTATTGCCAGGAGCAAGGTTACATTGAGTGAGTATACATGGCTTTAATAATCTCATATGGATTTGTTAAGTTATTCAATTATTCACGTGCCAATTATACAGTATACTTCTAGAGTACTAATAGCAGTTACCCAATTTTAACCTTTGATTCTCTGACCTATTTATTCTGTGCTTACTTCAACTAACCTCCCCCAATTCTCTGTCTCTCTCTCTTAAAAACAATAAAAATGAATATTAGGAAAAGATAACGTTACTGATGTCTTAAAGCACTTTTTGCACTCTGGATAAGGTGTCTGCTAAATACTGTAAATGTAAATGTAGTCAGTACACATTCATGCCGCAAGATTCAAGAATGTGGCAGGAAACCAGAGTACCAAAAGTAAACCCAAGTAGGCAAGGTTGGGATATAACCAGGGATCTCTGAGATCTGAGATGATCGCACTAACCACATGCACCACCGTGCCGTATGCTCACAAATATGCAATAATGGTCCATTTTCACAAATAATTAAATGACCAAGATAATGTTTTGTTTGATCTATTTAACTATGTTTTCTGTAACTAATTTTAGGACTTTGAATATCTGATGATGTTTTATGTCATGTTTATGCAGAAATATAGCAATTTTTAAATGATTCACACATTTTCGAGCACCCTTATATTTGTGAAGTTGGTAGATCAGGAGTAACAGGCACTTAAGTGCTAGGAGCAGAGTTATAAATGAATAAGAAAATTATTATGCCTTTGAGAACATAATGATCACTTTTGTGATAATCAGTTATGTCTCATACTCTGACATTTAGATATTAATGAGTGTGAGAGCAGTCCCTGCAGTCAAGATTGTGCGAACGTTTATGGCTCCTACCAGTGCTACTGTCGACGAGGTTACCAGCTAAGTGACATAGACGGAACCACTTGTGAAGGTAAGTACAGGACATTATAAATTACTTTGCCCGTGTAAATGTTTGAGTTTAACTGGCAGGTTTTCTGTTTCCTCAGACATTGATGAATGTGCTTTGCCCACTGGAGGACACATATGTTCTTATCGGTGCCACAACACACCAGGCAGTTTTCACTGCTCATGTCCACCTCAAGGATACACACTTGCCTCTAATGGACGCAGCTGCCAGGGTAAAGTGTCCACACTGGCTATTGAATATTTTTAGGTCATATTGACAAATACACAGACAAATATTTGCAGTGGGCGGTGAGTAGGCGCAAGTGGTTAGGTCTGTCATTTCACAGCTCCAGAGATTTCCAGTAAGATTCCTTGGTCTATGGTATGGTATGGAGTTTGTATGTTCACCCCATGACTTCAGTCAGAAGATAAAAAACCCAGTGGGTATTATTATTTTTCGATTGCATCTTAGACTAAACTGTTGATCAGTGTATATACCAGTGTACTGGCCATTATACCAGTGTACTGGACATTAAAAATGTCACACGAACACCTAAAGCTGGTGGTATATGACTGATTATTTTAAGAATTTCTACAACACAAAAGTAATTCAAATGCCTTTTAATATGCATGTTTGAAATACAAACAGCAAATATTTGAATCACTAATTTACCATTATTGGTATGTTGTCTGTCTTTGAATTTAAGTTAACATGCGCTTAAATTTCCTCATAGATATTGATGAATGTGTGACAGACACACACACTTGCACTCAGACAAAGAGCTGCTTCAATATTCAGGGGGGATTCAGGTGTCTGAACTTCGAATGTCCTGCAAACTACAGGACATCGGGTGAAAAGTAAGTATAATGGACATTTTAAAATCATATGTGCTAAAAGAAGATAAAACATAAAAAGCAAAAGAGAGATATGATTTAGTTCTCCATTCAGCCAAAATATAAGCCACCTGGTCCATAAAGTATTATGTGTTAAATTAATCTCAAATTGTTTGGTAAAGTTGCTCTACTATCTACTACTAAACATTTCTCCCACATCTACCAAGCTGACTACGTAAAGCGGCTTACCATTAATATATCCAAGCACTTGTTGTAACGTTGTACAGTGTGCTGTTGTGACAAAATTACTGTTTTTTTTAATCTGTGTGTGGTTTGGATGTTTTGGCTGATCGAGATTCATAGAATTTTGTGCACAGCATCTTCACCAAATCAAAACGATCTATATAATATTTATTACATTGATTTCTATTATTTTCAAATGTAAGCATTGAAGTTTAGAAGCTCTTTTGTTTTCTTTTGTGCTTCATCAAATCAACAAGGAAATATGAAATGGTCCTGATTTTAAAATGCACAACATGTAAATATAGTTCATAGAACTGTATGCACATTGTAACCATGTAAACTAGGATTGTGTTCTGTTCGTCAGTATGTATGCCACTTCTCACCTTAACTGCATGTGAAGCACTGCATCACCCTAACATTTCCTTCTCTCCTCTCCTTCTCCAATTCCCTTTATCCCTCTGTCTCCATTTTGCAGTCGCTGTGATCGCTTGCCTTGTAATCAGACTACTGAATGCCTGGCCTTGCCTGTGAGAATAACCTACTACCATCTCACTTTTCCCACCAACATCCCTGTACCTACCAACATCTTCCGCATAGGCCCCTCCAACAATGTGTTTGGAGACACCTTGCAATTGGAAATAGTGGATGGAAACCAGGAAGGCTACTTTGTCACAGAGAGAATAGATAATGGAGGTGTGATTGTGGTTCAGAAGCCTATTACTGTGCCTCAGGATCTTGAGCTCTCACTTGAGATGAAACTGTGGCGCTTTGGATCTCTTAGCACCTATCTGTCCAAAATTAAAGTATTTGTAACCAAAGATGATCTTAACAACTCAATCCTAGACAGAGATGATAAATTAACTACAATTCATTAGAAACAACAACTTTAAAATAAAATCATTTGAACTCAAATCAATACTGACTTTCCTTTTTTAAAGGTTTGTTAAAATGTCCCATGTTTCTGGAATAGCAATGAATA
>JAUZSU010143834.1:0-13930 GCA_034780255.1 Parotocinclus maculicauda | reverse complement strand
GAGAACATAAAGCCGGTAATAATAAAAGTAAGGTCAGACAGACACAGGGTCGTCTCTTAATGATTTTTACATTTCGAGAATGGAACCCGTTGCTACAGGTGTTGTGGGTCGGCATCGGTTATCAGCAAATCCTCGGTTCCAGACCGCAGCAGCTCTCTCGGTGTAATCGGTGTAACGTGCGGTGAGAACGAGCTCATTTTCGGTTTGCTCGCCTCCTCCAGTGAAGGTAATTGAGTTTGAGCCTGTGTGTATAAGGTCCAGCTGGGTGCAGTCGATCCATGGCTAATCGCTTGGACCAACAGACTGCGGCACCACGCACACCCGTCACTGATAATGTGTGTGTGTGTGTGTGTGTGTGTGTGTGTGTGAGGTGTTTATGCTCGAGACGATGGTTAAGATACTAGACTGTAGTTCAAGTCCAAGGTCCTTAATCCACAGCCGCTTGCACTTAATCACACAAAATATCAATTAAAGGGACTGGAAATTAATTAAAATAATTAACAAGTCTCGACGGTGCCTTCCAAACAGATACGACTGGCAATGCCAGCTGGGCCCGTGATGTACAGGATCAGATCACCCAGCAGTGCATGTGGGATTCTCTTCATGATCATTTTGAGATATCGCCTCATTTTTAGGAGCAGGGTAATAATGTTTAGCTGTACAACCCTCTTATAACCACAGACAGTTACTGCAGCCAATCAGAACTAAACCTGATGACCTGAGATCACGCCGGAGGTCCCGGGTCAAGTTGTTTTTCCTCCAACTAAGTGACATTGCTTCTTTCGTGACTCACTCGCTCAGGTTTTTTCTGTAAATCATGTAATTATCTGTAAAATATCTGAACAAATTCTTCTGAACTAGAACTCATTCTACCATTACTAAATCCCAAATCCTTCAAACTCTTAAAGAAGGCTGAATGGATCTTAACGATCTTAGTGCAGAGCGATAACCGTCCTGCAGCACTGCCTCTAAACGCCACGTCCCTCCACACCTCCGTCTCTAAGGTGCTGCTGAAAGAGATATGCCTTCCACCGAGCCCACAAAGTCAATAAAGCAAATCATTTGTGAGGCTGAATCTTTTCTGCTCGGCGTCGTGAACACAGAACATTTTCAAGGCCGCTCGGGCGAATCACCCGCCCCCGGCGTCTTCTTTAAACGACGAGGGCCGTCACGACCAGGCATTCATGCTCTGGAAGTGACTCACTCTGATTCCACGCGAACGTACGCCACCAATCGAGCCGCGGTACCACCGCCGCACCGCCGCCGCACCGCCGCTGCCTTCTGCTCTGGCCTCCTGAGAAACCGCGACCTAACTGTAGAAATCTCCAGAGCTCCCAAAATCTGCCGCCTCATTTGTCAAAGACGACCCCGAAAACGCTCCAGCAGCTCTACCTCGTGCCTTTCCTATTTTTAAACGAGAGCGGAACGACAGGAAAGAAGTGGAACAAAAAGTAGTTTACGCTCCAGGCTCACACGGAGTCACATGGCCTTCAAAAATAACCTGCTGCATTCACACCTGCTCAGCGTTATTCAGGATTAAATACAGAACATTCATAGAGTTTAATAAACAGCCTTATTACAGTAAATTAGTACAGATCTGCCCAGGTCAGGGTTAAGGGCCTTGCTCAGGGGCACGAAACACAGGCAGAAATCTAACATTCAACCAAAGCAGCTTCAACATCTGATTTGGCACAAACATTTACTGAAAAATATCTTTAAATCACGTAGCACAGACAGGTTAGCGCCATCTAGAGACGGCAGGTTGAGTCCCGGCTGCAGGCAGTGTGGAAAATTAACAAATGAATGAATTAATGGAGGGACTTTTAACAGTAAAATGTGGTTTTATTACTGATAATCAGAGCAATTTATTGTTTTATCGGATTCATTGCTGCATTTCTCTAAAAGCCTTCTCCATTTCCACAGAGGCAGAGGCATTATGGGGAGTCAGGATCTCTGGAGACTTCTCTTAAACAGCTCCCAAACCCCCTTATTACTCTGACTTTACTTTTTATAGTTTGAAAAGGTCACGGACACACACACACACACACACACACACACACACACAGAGCAGAGTACTCACATTATCTCCAGTATAATAAATAATCTGACAATGCATTCATTCATTCATTTCCATTCTGTCAAAGGTCATCGAGCTTAATGAGAAACACAACAATCACCGTAAAAAAAATACCTTTAAACTTGATCCAGACTACTGTGTAAGGGTGCATAAACTTTTTGCAGAAATGACTTTTGTTTCACTTTAATTAAAACCTATCTAGATTATCTTAATACAAATATATTTGATGTTTGTGTTTGTTGTTTTTATGTATGAAAAGTTACACAACCTCTGTGTAGATAAACATTAATACCCCATTTCTGCACAGATCCGGATCTTAATTGGTAATGGTTATATTTAGGTCGTGTAACATTTTCCTGAACAGGCCAAAACTTCTACATTAGATTGTAACTCTGAGAAACTTTTACTTCTTTGTTTTCCAAAATGCATTGCTTTTAAAAATGCACAGCTCTTTTTGGAGTAAGCTTGCTCTGTTTGATGAACAATTAATATTCCTGTGCCTGTCCGTGCTCTGTTCATTCATAATGGAAGTGCATTTCTATTAAACGTTGCTTCTTTCTACAGAAAAGATGCCAATATTTAATTCATGTGAAGCACTTGGCGTCCGTGCAGTACTGCTCCCTAATGTAATTGTACCGGGTGCGTGTGCACTCTGCATAGTCGCACACCGAAACACTCATTACGCTTCATGGAGGTAAGAAGGAGGCTCGCTATTTTAATTCATCGTATAAAAGCAAAGGCGAGAGTCCTAACTCCACTTCTACTAAAATAAAGCAGAGTCAGCACGGTTACGCTCCGTTCTGCTACGAATATCCATTATACACAATCCACAATACATCCCATAATGCACCCCGAACATCACTCACTTTCATCCATTCATACAGTGCTAACACTCAGGTAATTAAGAGAATTCATTTATTAATCACAGCTTTGTGTTCACGGACATGTAGTTCACTCTCATTTTGTTGGAAGATTCCAGAAGCATACTTGTGACTTTTAGAAACTGTGTCCATGTGATATTCCCAAACCGGCTTCATTCCTTTTTGGTTGCAGAACTGGGGGTTCATTTGTGCCTCCGTCCAGAATAATGCAGTGTTTGTAAGATCCTGAGCTATTAATGCATACAGTGGTTTAGTACAGATGCAATGCCTGCTCCAAGTGGTTTAGAAATAACTCCTAAGATCCAAAATATCTTTTCTTTTGAAGTCTTGGCTGAGTTTCAATGGTAGAAATGTAAAGTCAGCAACATTACGTTCATCAAACCTGTTAAAATACACCATAATAAATACAATTAAAGGTCTAATATTCAAACTAACAATAATATAATGATTATTTAGACACTACTCCATGCATAGAACAAAAGCAACCTCACTTAGCTAAGCTAGCTAGCGCGCTAATGCTAATCGCTAACTTAATGTGGGGTTACAGGACCAATGTGCAGTATTATATACTTAGTTATATTTATTATATGCTTAGTTATTAAATAATATTAATTAAACCTGTCAATGTGCTTTACAATAGGTTATGCAAGTCTATTAGAAAACATTAGCTGGCGTCGCAAACGGGCTAGTGCTAACCGCTAGCAAAACAGCGCTCATTCATGGATGGGGCTAAAAGAACACGTTTATTAATATTTGTTAAATATTAGTAATAAAACCTGTTATTATCTTTCACAAGTCTGTTAAAAATCTTGAATTGGACTTGCTACCTAGTTAGCTTAGCATGCAGACTTTATAGTTACATTGCAGAGCTAATGTGATGCCTTGTGTCATTGTAACATGTATAGCTGTGGAATTTATTATTATTAAGGTTTCACCTAAGGTTTTCCGAGTTAAAATTTAATCCATAAAAGACCGAATAGTTTTGGTATTCAAAAGATGGGAACCCAAGCAGAAAAACAATCTAAAATGTTCTGTTTAGACACTCTTATAATACATACAAATGGATTTGTGAAGCGGAGGTCCATCATATCTCATTATATCTCCGAAGATTAGGCCAGTATGAAACCAGACAGAGTCGTGGGATGGATGTAGCCGTGATCACGGTGATGTGATGTTTTTTTAATCTTAGGGTCTATAAACTACTGCCAGGAGCAATTAAAGAGAAGCCATGAGCTCACCTGTCACAGTAAGAAATTGGGTTTTGTTTTCATGAAGAGAGTTTTAGTGTGTTGGAAATAGAGTTGTGATGAGCTAATTAAACACTTGTACTTTATAGACTGAGAGAGAGAGAGAGGAAGAGAGACATGCAACATAAATGACGTCATGCACCCGGAGTTAAACCGGGGGTTTGGGTTTGGTCACGCTAATGCTCCTTCACAGTGAAATGTCTGAATGTCTGAACATTACAGTATGCAAAAGTTAAAGAAAAAAAAGCTGAGAAAAGTTAAATGAAAAATCATATAAAAGGATGAGCCGATCAGCAACAAAAACACAAACACAAAGCTTTTTTAAGGGCTTAAAATGTTTTCGACACCATTAAACAAACGGAGAAATCCAACCCAGGATAAAATTTCCTGCTTTCTACACATACTTCCCAAATTAAACCAAGCACTAACTCTTAAAACACCTTTTATAAAGCCACATCACTTAGAATGATCAATTTCTTATCAATAAACTCCTGTATCATCTGAACTCTACGGGTTAACAGGATCCATACTGACCTACAGAACAATGAAATTTAGCCTTATATTAAGACTCTTAATCTAAATCCACAGCGATGGTGATCAATACTTTATACAATACTGGAAGGTTTTTAGATAGCCAAACATTTCCTAAACATGTATATGAAAGGTGTAGGAACTAAAAGGTGGGAATATTTATGACTCAAATATGATTGACAAATGACTATAAAAGCTTCATATATTCACATACTTTTGCTTTTCCAATAGTGCTAATTACTTAAGAAGTACTTTTAATATTTATTGCTGTTATAAGTGCTTGGGAAAATACAGTAAAACACAGAAACAGATCTGAAAGCTAATCCATTATGTGCAGAACCTCGAGCTCTCAGCTTTACATCTTTTAACACAAAACTGCATTTTTGTGCAGAATCCATCAGGGAAAACGTCTGTTATACTCAGCATTTTAGGAAGTTTCAGCCTTTTAGATTATTCAAGTTTTATTATCATTTGCACAAGTACAGTGTATTATATACAAAGAAATCCGAGCTGCATTTTCCCTCGCAGCAGGATCACAGTACTAGACATCATCACGTGAAACCAGTGGTTCTGACTGTGGTGTTATTGTTTAAGGATTTTCATAACTGCTCATGTCCTGGGATTTACAACACGGAGGTTCTAACCTGAGTGAGTATAGTTCAGTGATCCCATGCAGTCCTGATCCTACTCTGAACGACTCCTGATGCTTCCAAAGAAATGTGGAGTAGATTTGGACAAACCTCATGTAAATAGTGAGACGTTCTAGTGAAAGCTCTGAAAGCAGCAGCTCAAGGTCATGTTCTTACAGTGTAACGAGCCTTTAACGAGTCATATGATCGCTCTTACTACTCACAGTCCTTCAGGTGCCAAACCGAGTGTTTAGCGCCAATCTGGACAAAATATGAATCCTGCAGCTGAGGTGCAGGTCTTCCACATTCAGAATTAGGAATTTACACACACCACAAACAACTAAATCGCCCAGAAATAAGAAGATCAGTCATTCAGGGATTAGATGCACCGTGCTCACTATTAAATCATACAATGAGGGTCGAAACTGGAGCTTGGAGCAATGGAGGTGGTCTGGTCTATGGGTTGTTGCTGTGGGTCATGTTCTGCTGGGTATCCCTTGGACATGGCATCATATGGGCACCAGTTTAGCATGTACCACCTACCTATACGCCATTATAAACCAGCTACATCTGGTTTATTTCTGATGTCAGTGGGACATTGTTTAGGAATGATAATGATGAAGATTTCATGGTGTTCTCCTGGCCTCTTGACTTTTGGGAGCCATTACAGTTTGATTAGACTGCAAGTGTGACAGAGGAGGTCATGCTTATTTATCATCATGTGGAACATGTGGTAAATGCGGTTATTGGGCTGTCTCATTATTATTGGCTCATTATATTACATTACTCGTGTGTTCTGGTGCAGCTGTGTTTTGCATTTTAGAGCAGTTAAGGGCAGAAGTTGCAGATTTGCCCTTTAGGATGGGCTGTTTTACAGTAATATTCCTTTAATTACGCTTCTTTTATGGACAAACGATAAACGTGTGCGTGCTAATCACGCCCTCGAGACTCCATGCTTGCAAATAAAACCAAAGTTTGCTAAGAGAAAGCAGAGCAAAGCGAGCGCAGCACGGCCCTCCTGAGGTAACCTGATATGCTCCGGACTGTATTCCAGTTCCGAACATTAAAGCACAGAGGAGGCTAAAAATAAACACTAATCTGGCGTTCAATCTTTTTTAGAAACGAGCACTGATTTTTATAAACGATGTACAGGCGTTTTGTCGTTAAACTCATCTATAGAGCTATTGATCAATCCGGTTTGTTTGTAAGAGCGTATGTGACGTAGCAGCAGGCCATCGGTCTCGCCCGACCTCTTTAATGACGCACTTCTGTCCAAATAGAGCATTAGGAAATTACAATCGATTCAGAAAGTCAGAACCTGGAACTGAGGAACCTCCAAATTACAGAGCTTTGATTATAGAAAATAACACTCAAGTACAAAACAACGGAGAGATTTAAAGAGATAATACTTTAATATTTATATACAGGTATGAGTACGGACGTTTGAATAAATCCTGGTGTTAAACGGCGTATGGTTTTAGTTCTAGTTCGAACATCTCAGCTCGTTTGGAGTGATTCTGTAGCTCTGACTCTGAAGCACTGCGCTGGATAACAGCTTATTATTATTATTAAAGACTTTTATCGATCTGTTTGTCTGCTCCCTGTGGAAAGCGACTGCAGAAATGCAGCAGATTGGATATAAACGTAAAATGTTTTCAGCTTTCAGCCCTCTGTTTTTAGATGGCTTAGATTGCTGGGGTTTTGTTGTAGTTGATTTTTAGCTTTGTTTTGTTCTGTTTTAGGTTCCAGATTGAATCCTTGGACAGGACAGACGCACCAGTCCGGTACAAGGCTCGGGCTTTTTTTCGGTGGCTTTTTACCTTTGATGCACAAAAGCATCGTAAGTGTTTGTTTTGATCCTGCTCAGGGTAGCGGTGGGATCTCGGAGACCCTCTGGACCCTTTTAGCAGACTTTTGGCAGCGCTTATAAGTGCTCTTGTAGATGAGAATGAACCCACTTCAGGTGGAGTGGATGGACGGATGGATGGAGGTGTATGTAACGATGCACTTGCTGTGTGCTGAGTGTGAGTGATGATCATTCTGTAGCTCTGAAGATCCCACATTACTGATGCAACACTAATAACCAGAACGTACCCCTCCCTGATAAAATCACCAAGAAGTTCCTGTTGGAACTGAATTAATATTTATATGTGTTATTGTAACTATAATATATGTAAGAAATTATACGTTTATAAGATACGTTTACTTTGAAAAACTGGATCTAGAAACTAGGGGTGTCCAGCTACACCTGGAGCCTCGCTGTGTGCCCCCATAAAACCACTTCTCCCAACACACCTAACATTTAGGTCAAAACTGAGCAGATAGAAACGACCACCCTGCCTCCCTCAGTCCAGTGATACCCCCTCTCTCTCAAAGCCTGTCCACTGGCTTTAGTATTAAATATCTTTAATACTACCCAAAAGTAGCATCTGAGAGCCTTTTTATAGAGCAGCACTATAAGGGAAGTGTTTTACACCCTCTGGAGACAAGACCCTGTGTCTAATCATGTCTTTATCTGCCTCAGACAGAACTTCATGCCCAGTTTAGCAGCAATCCCACAGTTTTGTCCGGGGGACATCGTTCTTTCAGATTTTGAGAATGCCGTGAGTGGTGAGAAAAGGACCGAGCAAATCCTCCCAAAAGAGCGAGACATAAATGTAAAGGTAAACACACACTGTGTCTGATAAAGTGGGATCTAAATTTAGTAATCGTACCCTTATAGCAGATCCGAAACTCGACCTCCCTATCGGCTTAATAAACTCTGGCATTCAGGTTGCATTAGGACGCTATTTTTACTAACAGTATACTTAGAGTATTGAATAATTCATGCTGTGAAATGCAAGTACGTACACGATGCATTATTTATACTCCTTTATTTATACTCCTTTAAACGTACATAAATGATCGGAATTAGTTTATCTTAATTTAGAAGTTCTAATATTATAAATATATAATAGAATTCACTTTTATTGAAGTTAACAACCTAAATAAGGCCCGCCCCTAAATCGTAATAGTTCTGACATCCTCCAGCAGTGACGTAACACGTGGAGTCCAGGATCTGGAGCGTGGAGGAGAAGAACGAAGCTCCTGAAGCGGATTAAAAGAAGAACTTTAGGACTATCACACATCCCATGAGAAGACTTTTGTTTTTCAGGATCATCTCCAGAACCAAACCCAGCTGTACTGGACGATCCTCCACCGTCCTCAGACCAGACACTACGTATTAGATAAACTACCCCTTACTGACCGACGTCACAAAGCACCGAGCGCTTACCTTATCCGCCATGATCATCGAGGAGCCGCCGTGGATCCCCAGGATGGGTATCAATGTCTGCGAGGAAATAAAATCCAAAATCTGAGCGATGGCCTCCTGGTCGGTGCCGTCGCCGAACACCACGCCGTGGATCTTAGTCCCGGACATGAGGTCACACACGTGGGTGATGATGCTCTTTGGATCCGTCTCGTTCACCAGCAGCGTGACCACGTTGACGTCGATCGGGTCGTCCTTGCTCCACAGCGCCCGGATGTCCCGGTCCGAGATGTAGCGGGTCCGGCCCAGGATGACTGCGATGTTCAGAATGGGAACCTTCTCGGCCGCGCTCGCCATGCTCGCCAGGGTGAGGAGAGCCGGGAGCGCCAGGAGTGCCAATCTGGAGAACCCCATAGTGCTCGACTTCAATCCCTGTAGGGACAAAAATAACAGAGTGATGATGGACTTTAATATCCATAGAATGACATGAAAAGCCAAGAACATACCGTGCCACGCCCATCAGCCCACATATCATGCTCACAAAGCTGTTATTGGGGTATCATTAGACGCAGAAGACATCGAGTCCCTCACAAGCTGACTGACACTAAGGACGGCCCCGGTACGAGCCCTTACTCCCAGTCACACACATAGGAAGAGTGTTTTAAAGTGCTAGGATATTTCTGCAGCCCTAATGGCACAGTTGAAGCAGTAAGAAAATTTAATTAGCCGTGTCGGTCCTGCTACATATTATAGCTTAATGAGAATCTTGCTGAGCACAGAAGCCTGGTGAAAAGACTTCAGACGAGCTGGAGGCATCACTTAAGGCATTTCAGGCCCCAAACCGAGTGAAACTGATCACCAAGCAGGTGAAAGTGTGACGGGCTGAGGTTCTGTCACAGGGCTGAGGAAACCAGAACAGGACCATCATTATGAGACGGATTAATGTGGGGTTAAGGACGACCGTACATACAAACACCGTGCTCCTTACACTTTTATTCTGCTACAGACGGTATGAACCTGAGATCTTTCATACTTCGTTTTCAACCCTGTAACACATTCCAAGTGATAATTAAATTAAAAACTAAATAATGATGTGATTACAAACAGGTAGTTCTAATCCTGATTTGGTTCCAAAAGGAGCATCCAGGAAAGCCTGAGCGTTTAGTGAGGAGTAAAGATGATCAGAGGAACTCCCTCCAGTTTATCACCCAACGTTTATAAACAATGTTCCTCTAATAAAGATCAGAAGGGATTTACTGTCGATATTTCTCCCTTTACAGACCATAATATCATTAAACCATTCTGAATCTGGAGGAATTTCGGTCCTAAAAACTAATCTGAAACGGGGTGATCTCTCTCCCCTCCCTCAGAACCGTCATTGATCTGTATCTGATAGGAGCACATGGGTAAGGGATTTTTATCCAACCTTTATCAAGCTCTTATAATCCAGAGTTACATTCATAAATACCACTTATAACTTTACTGTACAAAAAACTGTACCTCGTGTTATAACCACGCCCACTCCTCTGGGCTCGGGGGCACCTAGGATGGAGCGTCACCATGGTAACAACGGGGATTGTGCTCAGCGATCAGGAGAACAGAACAGGAATGGGTGTTTTTTTTGGATGACCAGATATAATATAAACCAGGTTTATTCTGTCTGCAACGAAATGAAAGGTAAAGGAAATGTTAGGAAGAGTGTGAGATTTCCACAGGCCCCTCCTGCTGAATTATGCACCGATTTATCAAACTAAAGTAGATCAGGATGCTGTGTGGGTTCCAATGCAGGTTTTGGTTCCACGTGGTTCTTTAGGAGGCCACGTAAAACGAGGGCAGGAAATGTTACATTAGCGAACGGAGGGCTTTTATATTCAAATCGCGTTGTGGAATCGGGGCGATGAAGAGTCGGCGCTGAGCGGGTGATGGAGATCCCATGTGACACCGAAGCCGAGCGCCAAGCGGAGCAGAAGAGACGAGCGCTGACATCATCACACCACGGCTCTGCATGGGGTTGCTGGAGGAACGGAGCCTCCTGCACCACCTTATAGACTAATGACATCATGGGTGCAGAAGTTACTGTGATTAAATATTTCGAGGTGACTGTACCTTACCTGATTATTTCTCTAACTTTCACTCCCTACATTTTGAACACAGGCTCGTTACCGAATCGATTTCCTGATTGATTTTATTAAGCCCATCACTGTCGGTGTGTTTTGACACTCTTGGGTGACCATACACCCTACTGAACAGACAATGTGGGGGCACTCTGGTCCAGTTGAACATGATTTCAAATTCATTTTATCCTCTTAATATCCCCTCATTTTTGTGTACTTTTACTTTTAGTACGTTTCTAATTGAGTAAAATAAACTTCAGATTAGTGGTACTTTTACATCGGGTACGTCTGCCCCCTCTGTTGGTACCTACGGGCACAGACAGAACTAGAACGGGCCTCTGTGATGGCTCTGCAAGCCGGGCTCATGCACGCAGCGGAGGAGGAATCTCACAGGTTCAGCGTCAGCCTCTGGCGAGATAAAGTCTCAGTCCCCTTTTTTGGTTCTGTCCATCCTTTGTTTACATTTTGGGAGTTCCTTAAGTCCAGAAGGTGTGTGTTGGGGTGATCCTGATTGACCGTCACCATGCATCAGCCACGGTTAAACCTAGCTCGTTACTGACGGACGTTCTGAGCGCAGCATGTGGTTTGTGTCGGTTTGTTCATCGATTTTATTTCTGCACTCCATAAGACCACGAAATGCAATCAAAACATTCTTAGATCTGAGGAAAACGATGCAGACGTGACGTCTCATTAACTCCTGCACAAATGACTAATTAATGAGAGTTATGTGTTTACCTGAGGCAGTGTGCAAATAAAAATAACACCAGCACAGGACGGAGGGAGGAGGAGGAGGAGGAGGAGGAGGCATATCACACCCTGATCATGTAACACACTTCTGAGAGTTTAGTATTAGTACAGTGCTGTGCAAAAGTCTTAGGACGCCATTAGACTAGATATATCATTGTTTTAGCAATGCTAGAATAACCATATAAAATCATTTATCTCTTTATTTAAAAAACAGCATCTATAGGCTACAGGAAATAACAAATAGAATGGTGGTCTAATACTTTTGCACATTACTGTATTATCTGATTCCTATGCTAAACAGAATGAAGCTGATGGATTTATATGTTATTGGATAAATGGGACTGAGCAAACCCCTTTACTACCAAACTCTCTGTTTTTTGGGATGGGGCCCGGACCCCCTGACCATGACCCCAAATAAAAAACAGACTTGTATGGATTTTTTGGTGTACATTCTGTGTGTAATATGTAACAGGACACACCGGTGCATATCAATTCTTACTTAATCTAAAGCCTTGCCTTCAGGGGGCCACTTCTGGGGGCCCCGAATAGTTTGTCGGTCCCGTTTGTCCGGTAGCTACCCCTCTGGGTTTGGCACCAACAGGAAAAACAATTAATCCCTGTATATTTTGCTGCATTTCCAAAAGACCAGATAAAGCAGAGAGTCTGGAAGTGACAGATCAGAGGAACGGCGCGTGTGCAAAATTAGCTCAATACAAGTGCGCCCCCTGTCGGTGCGTCCTGGTCCCGTCCCGATTCGTGCAGCCTCATTCCGATTTAGGACGCGACTCGTGCGCATTCAAAGTCATGCCTTATTTATACACTCCACGAGCTCGGTACAGAGCGGGTGTGAGCGCTGCTGGCTCTCATATGGATCAAGGTTGTAACGCTCTCGAACCCAAACCCCCCAAACCCCCCCCTCCCTCCCTCCCTCCCCCCCTCCCCCGTGAGCAGGTGGACTGAAATCTGAATCCCAAAGTGCCGCGTTTTAAAGCCTAAATATTAAGGCTGGACCCTAAAAGTGTTTGTGCATTGCAGTGCGCGCGGGACTCCCGAGACCCTCACATCAGTCAGACCGTCACAGATGTGGCCACATCTGCAGCAGCAGCAGCAGAAGCAGCAGGAAACTCGGACGGTTTGCGACATTCCGTTTAACACAGGTGGTTTTGGTTTGGATTCTCACGCGAGCAGTGGATTCTGCATTCGCGCTATCGTGACGCATGATGCAGGGTCTCTGAGACCCCTCCGAAACCCAGTGTGTCTCCTAAATCCCAACAGACCTCACTGACACGGAGTTCAGGTGTTGCATCCCCGGGTTAACCCGCGCTTTGATGCGCAAAATCCGAGACTCGATAAGAGAAGGAGCTCGTACTCACAGCATCGTCTCTCCTCCACATTGCTCCAGAATCCGAGTGGACATGGCAGCAGGTCCCCCCGTTGTCCGTCAGTCCGTCCTGCCCGGCTGCAGATGTCTGACCGATTCCACTTCCTTTTGATGATTATCCTTCAACTTCAATCCTCCGACATCACATTAAATCCAAAGTGCTTTCTTGGCGTCCGCGAGCTTTATCCATGACTCTGTGCTCTCGATCCCGCATCCAGAGCTCGAGAGCGATGCTCACTCAGAAACACACACACACACACACACACACACACACACACACACGCTTTCTCTGCCTCTCTCTCTCACACACACACACACACACACTCATGCACACGTATACACACAGTAGGCTAGCGGATGATTAAAAGCTCTCCGGTAGCAGAAACCCCTCCATCCCTCAGAGCATCAGGTCCAACATCAGCAACTCCTACATCTGATCGGAACCGTGCTGCAGTGGAAACACACTGTCACTGAAAGATGGAGCACTGCTACACTCTGCTCCCTGGGGCTGGAGGTAGGGATGGGGATGGGGATGGGGATGGAGATAGGGATGGGGATGGGTCAAAGACTCTTAGGGTCTACAGGAGCTGACATGTTTAGGGTAACAATGCACCAAGCCATGGAGTTAAGAGCTGCTGCTGCTGCTGCTGCTGCACGAACCGTCGTGGGTTCGAACCCAAGCTGTGGGTTTAAATCATGTTGGCTGGCGACCAATGAATTCAAAGCACCTAAGAATCCTGTGTACGGTTCGAATTGTTTTTCCAAAAATCCTGCAGTAGCGCTGGTCCTGCACAGCTGGCAGTGAAGAATGTTGCATGTTCTCCCCATGCCTGTTCCTGTTACCTCTCACCTTCCAGAAATATGCAAGAACATGCAAGTAAATCCATACGCCGAAAATGACTCGCTAATTCATGAATGTGTGATGTTTTATTAAAAAGAAATGACTGTCGAATCGTCAACTTAAATCACCATGGTATTTAATGCAGTCAATTCCGTTTAATGGGACCACATCGGGACGGGATCGTTTTGGTCCTAATAACCGGCTGGTCCGATTAAACGAACATGCCCTATGT
>JAUZSU010143823.1:0-15259 GCA_034780255.1 Parotocinclus maculicauda | reverse complement strand
ATTGCTTAAATTGTAAGAACATATCAGTTGTAAGTCGCTCTGGATAAGGGCGTCTGCTAAATTTTGTAAATGTAAATTAATTAAGGAAGTGTGCACAGGATGCACCATGGGCATAAGTGAGTGCCTATTTGGTCTGTAGGGCTGGGTATTGAAAATCACATGGAAAAATTCACATACAATTTAATTGTATTTGTTTAGAAGTTGATTGTAAGTTCTTAGGCATACATACCTGAAATCTCCCACACTCATTCCAACAGCTTGCTGCAGGAAGCAGGCGGTAAACAGAGCCGCTAACATCCTCATTGTGAGACTTTTGTCAGGACTGATTGACCAGATTGACCAGAGTCTGTTTATATGTCTGTGGGGTTTTAGTTCATCAGGGCATTGGACCCAGTGTTAATATTTCACCCAGGTTACAACATCACATGTCCAGCATGTCTGCATTGATTAGACCTGCTGGAATTACATAAAGGAAGAAATTAGGTTTCAGATTATTGCTTAATTTCAGGATTTCCCTCACAAAAACAGTAAATGTTGTGAATAAACAAACATGTTACAGAACTACCCTTAAAGCACATGAAGATTACTAGGTGTGGTGTAAGAGGGCTTTCGTGTTCCATAGTATCTAAGAATCATTCAAATATGTCAGAAAGATTTGGAGTGACATGAAAAATATGATTATGGTTTAGGTCATATGCACAAATGTGGAACACGCACGCGCACACATATATATGATACATGATATGATACATCATTTATATATACATATAAAATAAAAATGGGTATTACTGTATTAATAGTGTCGTATACTTTGTTTTGTTTCCTGCACAGTAAACTCCTCATTGATCCTGTCCATCAGCCTATGTGATTTTCGGGAAAAGCTAAACCAAACATTGATTGCACAGGAAAGCAAATTTACAAGACACACAAAAGTCCAATAATCATTTTGCTTTCAGTTGGCAAATATCACCAGATGGTGACTCTTGTTTGTTTGCTTGATTGCTGTTTTTGTTTTGCAGTGCCAAGGAATAATGCCCCCTGTTTGGACCCCTCTCTGTCACACACAGCTAGTCCTGTCTGTGTGATGAACCTTAGTCATGTCATTGATGGCTCCAATATTTGTGAGAATATATGCTGAAAACAGTGAATGCTGCTACACAGTAGAACTTTATTATATGTCACTTAGAATAATTCCACTCTAAAGGTAATTTGTTTTTTTAGGGTTTGTGGAATAATAAATGTTATTATGGTAGTAAATTCTTAAATAAGTAAAGTTAAGAAATTAATATGATGTCAATATGTACAAAAAGACTGAACTGATTCTTTCTGTAAAAGATTAGGAGAAGGCCAATTGCTACATTTTGTGAACTCTTTGAGATATAACCTAAAGTATGTGCCGCAGGAACCTTGTAGAACAAAAACATGTAGAACCTTTTAGAGGCTAGATTTAGAGGCTCCCAGCAGTGCTATCACCCACCAGTTGTGGATGTTTTCTAGACAAACTAAAACAGAGAATCTGGAAATGTGGAAGACCTGAGAGAAGGTGTACTGCTTTTTCCTATGCTAGTGACCATGACAAGTTCATTGAATTCTGCACAGAAGTTGCCTAAAGTAACGAATGCATGACACCTGCTGGTTAAATATAATTTGTGTTTTAGATTGTAGGAATTAAGTTAATTGGTTTAGCGATCCCCTGAGGGATGCTATTAGATCTAATCAAATACCTTTGAAACAGGGCCCCAGAGTTCAGAAAGGTGGGATTTTACCTTCTCCTTCTCTTGGGACAAGGATTTCCTCATATGTTTCTTTGTTTTTTTAATTTAACCAAATAAATGTTCATTTCTGAACACACGTACACAATTATATATATATATATATATATAACTTTTCCTTGTATCTATTTCATTTCTTCTCCATACTCCAGGTTCCTCCCACATACCAAAAACTTACCAGTAAATCATAATTTTTTACCAGTTTGCTATAAGTATAAATGTGTCATGCCCTGAAATAGATTGGTGACTGATTCATGGTGTGATCCCCTCGCAGCCAGTGTTACTGGAATATGCTCTGGGCCCCCTTAGGGAGCAACATAGTGCTGAATATTTAGATGGAGACTTTATGCTTCCATTGTTGCTAACCAGGTAAATTTGTGTGACTGAACAATAAATAAAATAATGTATATTATAATTAACTGTTATGTACTATTCCAAATACTTATACTAGTATTTTATTATTCTCCAAACTGTTGACCTTATTTCTGCAGGGTCAGCAGAACTCTTCAGCCTAACAATACTGCTCTGACACAGTCTTAGAGTGGGGTCAAAGAAGAGGACTGGTCTACTCCAGCAGAGGCCTACGGACAGAAATCCTGTCATTTATACAAGTACCATGTGCTGAACACAACAGTTTTTAGTATTTATCTACAGCTACTTCCCCTCAGCTCTCTCAGGAAATGTGAGGGGACACATCATGCTCCGGACCAGCTGACGAGACGTTTCCTGTTTTGAGAATATTGGGGAATGGTCTCAGAGTTTAGTGTAAAACCCTTAGCTATGGGTTTTAACAGAGGGAGTTTATTTGAAGGATCATTGATTTCACCATAGACAAATGTAATCTCTCAAACTGTGCCTCACTGATATTCCCTAAAACAGTTTGTGTATTTGGATAGTGTTGCAAGAGTCAGGACAAAAATGAGGGTTTTTTTTATATGTGCTCTCCAAACCATACTGGAATTAGTCAGATAGGGGGAATTCAGGTGTTTCCAGAAAGGTAAGATTTGTGACCATAGGGAAACAAAAAATGCCTTTACCCCATTCAGATGGTCATCTGCAAAAAATAAATCCAGGATCAACCTTTTAATAAATAATAACCAAAAAGCTGTTTGTAATTCTGTAGTTATGTAATTTATGCCAATGCTAAATACTGTAATAAATGTCATAATATTGGTCTTGCATATCTGAAATGTCAATTGCAGACCTGTTTCGTACCAATATGAAGTTATCATTTAAAGGCATATGGTTTTTTTACCAGTTAAAATTAGCATCACACAATAATTGAATTGATTAAAATTGATTGAAAACAGAAAAGGCATGCAATAACATTCCCCAGAACAGTCTGTAAATACACATTCACCAGACACAAAGGTGATTTACGTGACTTTAAGCGAAATGACATTGTTGGTGGTACTAGACAGGCTGGTCTGAGTATTTCAGAAACTGCTGATCTACTGAGATTTTCACAGACATTTCTAGGGTTTACAGAGTATGGTCCAAAAAAGGAAAACATCCAGTGAGCGGCAGGTATTTGACCAAAACCGCCTCGTTGATGCTAGAGATTAGAGAAGAACGGCCAGCGTTCAAGCTGATAGAAAGGAAACGTTAACTCAAACAACAACGCATTACAACCGGGTGCCTCTTCTGCCAGCTAAGAACAGGCAACTGAGGCTACAACGCACACAGGCTCACCAAACTTGGACAGTAAGAGACAATAATTTTAAAGAATTAAGGCAGTTCTGAAGGCAAAAGGCGGCCCAGTACTAGCAAGGTGTACATAATAAAGATTCCATGAGTGTATTTTAGTATGTTTTTAATTGAAGAATCATAAAAGAAATCACAATAATGACAGAAACGTGTTGTAACAATTGTAAAAAATACAAATCCATTAAAATCCAGCAAGACTACTCAATATTCAAATGGGTAATGCTGCATTGTTCCCCTGCTATCCCATAATAACAGACCAACTACACTGTTTACAAAACTGCTTTGCAAAACACTGCTTTTTTAATTTATATTTATAGTTATCTAGCACAGGTCACATAAAAACAATTTCAGGGATTTGAAATTCCAGTATCTGAGTTTGGATTGACCTCATTATATTCTCATCTGTAAATTTAATAGAAACCAATCCTTTCGCTTTAGAGCGATAGGATCACATTTACAATTATGGTATGCCCCAGCCCATCTACTACTATTCTAACACGGAGTCACAAGTGAAATGTTACTATCAAACTTGCAATGTGACAATCATATATAGTATGGTCAGCTATGGATTTAGCTGGAGCTAAACATTTCAAACAACCAACATGACCACCATTTCCTGTTAGTAATTTAGTATATACTGTAGCTAGCTAGCTGATTATCTATGTGTGTTCGTTTCTGGGACGTCTTAATACTCGAAATATCTGAATAAGCTGAAATATCACACACCATGCTAAAACATACTAAGTACATGCCTGTTTACTTATAAAATACTTTTGCTTTGTGAAAACAACATCCCCCATTCCTTAAAAGAGAGAATCTACCTAACATTATCTTAACCATGGCTAATTCTCTATATACCTTTCCTGGCATTTCCTGAACCCTTCCAGGACTGACGACTGGGAAGCACGGTCAGCATATCAGCAGAAAATGAACAGGAAGGAAGGATGAAAAGGATGGATAGGTATACAGATAACGGAAGAGAAAGTCTTTTTTTCACGCAGAAGGAATGAAAAGAGTCTAAAAATGAATTATATGATGAGTGTAACATGAGTTATGCAATGTTCTTTTAATAATGTAGGTTCCTTTGAATATTACACTTGTACATTTGTAACTTGTCGGTGTAACTGGTGATCCGGCAATGGTACACCAACCAGATATCTGGTCAGACGTGGTCATGTGTGCTAAAGGCATTTACTAATAGAACCCGACAAATCTGCTCTGGCAACCCTTTATTCTGCCGCCTGTGGGAGGCGCCATAGTATTCAAATCTGTGCCGTTGCGGCTCATTATAGTTTGAGTCGTTAGACAAGGCGTCTTGAACTTCGGAGGTTTGTTATTTGGGGTTTTAATCTTCAAACCAGCACACAATCCATCAGGCTCTGTGTAGCAGCTAGTCATCCATTTTCCATAGTTTCAGTTGGATATGGACTTCAACAGCTCAACAGGTAAGTGCAAACAAACAACTTTACGCTTTTATATCACTTTTAAGGCTTTAACAGGTTGTTTTTTAACATGTTTGCATGTATTACGCCTTCTTATTTCGACCTTTCGACACTTGCATTGCCAAACAATTTCAATTTCGAAATGCAAAACGTCTTAAAGGTGTGCGTTTGTCATAGCGCATGCGCAATATTATTTCTGGCATTTAATTGAGTTATTAGTTTAATTAAGTTCAATGTAATAGCTCTCAATGTTTTTAAATGTTTAATATGCTAGTTTGTGTGTCCAGGCTTTAAATATCCTGTGTTTTACCTAGTGCGTTTTTGTAAAACGCTTAATGGACAATGACTGGCAACCAAACCCTCCACAATGTTAAAATGTTAAAGGATCTTAAAAATGTAGAGAAAAATTGGACATTGAAGTAATCCGATGTAGTTTGATTAATATGAATTAAGTAGAATCATTAAAAAAGGCTACATCCTAGAGCTAATTAATCAATATAGGCCTAATTTAATATAGGATAATGCTCTGTTCTTACTTGTGTGAAGTAACTTAACGTGTTCCTCTAATTTGGCCAGTTTAGGGTGTTAATCAAAGTGTTGCATTTTTTAGCTGAACATCGGATATATTTAAATTACGTTTTTAATCGCATGGTTTTTGCAAAACACATTAATTTAAAAAAATAGACCAACAACCAGAAAAGCCTAATTTGTTTAGTTTCTACACCACGGAAAATGCCTTCACAGCAATCCGGACACCTGCGCGGGGGTTCAGAAAGTTTGGTCTCGTGTTATTCTTTAACTGCTTCATCTAGAAACTTCTGTAATTTTACTGCTCTCAACAAATAGCGCATGCACATGAATTGTTTCTTTATATTACAAAGATGAAACGTATGTTATTGAGTTTATTTAGTCGAAAATAGTGTTACTGTTTGTAGAGATCAGTACACCTGGCAGTTTAGGCTTTTAAAGGACTTTTAAAATTGCTTGTTCCCCGGATGCTTGTACTTAAGAATCTACTGAGGGGGGAGGGAGAAAAATAAATCTTTATTTTTCAGCACTTCTCAATTTCTCGAGGATTATGTGGAATCAATTCAAGGAAGGAGGAAGAAATAAAAATAAATTATTTAAAAATAAACTTTA
Source organism: Parotocinclus maculicauda (assembly GCA_034780255.1). Classification (NCBI taxonomy): domain Eukaryota; kingdom Metazoa; phylum Chordata; class Actinopteri; order Siluriformes; family Loricariidae; genus Parotocinclus; species Parotocinclus maculicauda. The sequence goes on along the minus strand of JAUZSU010143823.1, from coordinate 9,198 downwards.
TTTAACCTACAATTAAATTAAAGTGAATCTGGAAAAAAAATAAATGAACAAAAGAAAAACGTTGGCTCTCCACCGGAGGGCGGAATAAGCTTAAAAAAAAAACAACTAAACTTTTTATTTATTTTTTAATTTAATTTTTTTATTTCAACCATTGGTGCTGCAGCGGATCCGAGAAATACCCCCCAGAAAAAAAAAAAAATTTTTTGTATTCTTCAAATTTGATCATCGGCGGATCCGCGCGTACACACACATACATACATACATACATGCATGCATGCATAATAAAAATAAAATATGCGCACGTACATATATAATACACACACACACACCTTTGATAGCAAATGGTAACATAAACTACATAACGTTTGCTTTCTTATTGAAACCTTCCAGCTCTGAATTTGCTAAAACTGGCCAAGGATACAAATACGATTTTCGAAGCCCAAAACTATAATGCAAGGATACAATACAAGAAATGTTTGCCTAGTCCCCCAAGTCAGTCACCTTTACTCTATGATCACATCAGACATATTTAACAGTGATAGAAATGACTGTAGCAGCATTTTCAGCACGGACAAGTCTGTTAACATGTAACTCTCTGAGGTGAATCTTTTGGTTATAGTGCTGATGCAGAGTTGTGAGTTGGTTTTATGAGTGCCTTTAATTGTTGCTGACTCCTGCAATTTAATGTAACTTGCCTGGTACACAGCTTAGTTACTAAACAGCCAGAGTGATGTGTCAAGCCAAACAGGAGTTAGAAGATTCTCTAGGCTTTACTTAAGTCAAGTGGATTTTCTTCCCTTACATTTATGTAATCTATAAAGCGGACTGAGCTGTTTATGGGGCCATGCTGTACATGTGGCCCTTTTACACACTTAATTTGGTCACCTCTCAGCACTAGTGTCCCTGGTTTGATCCTGACCTTCTCACACTGTCTGTCTGGAGTCTCCATGTCCTCCCTGTGCTGGAGTGTGTTTACTCTGGGTACTCAGATTTCCTCTGACAGTTAAGATGTGCGTTAGGTTTATTGATTATCTTAAATTGAACCTGATCTGAGCATGTATGACGTATGCACATGAGAAGGATGCATGATCGCGTCCTCTGCTATTTAAAAAATGCCATTGCATTAGAAGGTGTATTAGGAGGCTGCGAGTGATGGGGAATAACAGGGGACCTGTTTGATCTGCACTATACTGCTACAGGAAATCAGCAACCAAGTTATATTATTATTAATATCAGTATGTTATTTTCTTATCCACAGTTGTTGATGGATTATTTGATAATAATTAATCATTTGACTTAATGCTACACTGTGTGGCTTCGTAGAGATTTTGGTTAGAATTTGCCAAATACCAGTAGATCTGGATCGTTTAAAGTAAGACATTTTATTACTATATATAAAACTACTGACGATGGTGGCACAAGTGGTCAGCTCTGCCGCCTCAGCGCTCCAGTTTTTATTAAGGACATATTTGTGTAGTTAGCATGTTCTCCCTGTGCCAGTGTGGGTTTTCTCTGGGTACACCGGTTTCCTCCCACAGTCCAAAGACATGCGTGTTAGGTTAATTGAGGTTTCTAAAGTGGCCTTTAATGTGTGAGTGTGTGCCCTACGATGGATTGGCGCCCCGTCTAGGGTTGTTCTTGCACCCGGATTTGCCGGGGGGGCACCGGCTGGCCCGTGACCCCGTGTGGATTAAGCGGAAGATAATGAAAAAATGAAAAAACAAGCGTTCTCGGTTTTGTCTAAAACTCAACTGAACTCAACCATGTCTCAGTCTCGGGGTAACGTGGACTCAGTCCAGTGCGTCTGCTTGAGGTAACGTTAAAACGTTTTTCTAGTGTTATTGAATCTCAGCAATCCAGTTAAATCAGTAGTTTATCTACATGGCTAAATTAACATCTGAACTCAGATTGGCTAACAATATCTCTTATTCTCGCTCTTCTCATTCCATATCAGGTCAATGAACACATTTTATTTTGAATAGTCTGACATTAATATTTCAAGTGTTCATGTTTGCCTGCTTGTTTAACTTTATTATGTATGCAAAATCTGAAATGATTAATACACTGCTCACAAAAATTAGAGAATATTTCACAATGAATATGAAGCATTTAACAATAAGCATACAAACTAAATTATTGTGATTAAGCAGCAAGTGATATATTCATGGAGTGAGCAGAAACATGTCAAACTTGAAAGAGTGACACACATTGACTGTTCAGTAGGGTGTATGGTCACCCAAGACTCCCAAAACACACTGACCGTGATGGGGCATGGACAGGATCAGATTGTCCAGCAGTTCTTGTGAGATCCTCTTTTTATTCATTTTGAAATATTCCCTAATTTTTGTGAGCAGTGTATTATGTCTTCACATTTTATAACAAAAATGGAGAATGTGTTGTTGCTTTATGAAGTTGATGTTATATAGTGACCTTTTATAGTGATGTTTGACAGAAGAAAAGAAACAGAATGATCACCATTATTTGCTTCCAAAAGTTGCATCGGCTTAGTTTGGATAAAAATATAACAATTCATACTTAATAATAATTTTATGATTTTATGTGTTTATACTTGGTCTGCGGTTGTAAGGGCAACAGCTCTGGTTGACATTCCTGCAGTCAGCATGCCAAACACATGCTCCTGCAAAACTTGCTATACCTCTGGCATTGTGTTGTGTGATAAAACTGCACATTGTAGAGAACCTGTTTTTTCACTGTTTTTCACGTATTTTATGTGCTTTTTGCCTTCGCCTTTACAAAGCTGCTGATAGGATAGCTTCCTATGCCTTATTGGACTGCACAGCATGCTTCCTAGATGCTCCGACATGAATAACAACCACTCACCGCCTCACAGCACCAGACTCACTCCCAGGATTAGCACCTCAAACACTGTAAATAAACTGCAATCTTTGAATCTCACTCTCAACTCTGATCTCGTGTATAACACTGCACATTGGTTTTATCCTGTAGTCCAGGTGCAAACACCTCGGTATACTGCATATCAGCTTCTGGGACAAGTCTTGAATGATAGCAACCCATCCTTGCCTTATCAGTGCGTGGATTTGATCACAGATTCTGAGTTTTCATTTGTTTACCCTCTTTTTGAAGATTGATTACAGTTTCTCAATGGGATTAAGATCTGTAGTTTCCTTGCCATGGGGCAAGAATAGGGCTTTGATCAGAGAAAATAATTTTACCCCAGTCCTCTGCAGTTCCAGTTCCTCTGCAATCCCTATACATGGTGCAGAATGTCAGTCTATCCTTGATGTTTTCCTTGGACATAAGTGGCTTCTATGCTGCCCTTCTTGACACCAAGCCATCCTCCAGAAGCCTTCGTCTTACTGTGAGTTCTGATGCACTCACATCTGTCCTCTACCAAAACCATGCCATAGACATTTATGTTTTGACATTTATGAATGATAAATATGTAGCACCTTCTTCAGAATGCCCAGAAGGGGATGACAGCTATGCTTGTAGTAAAAATCATAACTCTGATTGGTCCATTTAGTAATAGACTCATACCACTGTACCCTTCAAATTATCAGACGGGTCACGCAAACATGTAGTCAGAAATCATTCTAATGGGCCATTTTGACTGGTTAGAACTACCACAGTCAGATATGTGTCCTGTAAACAACCATGATAACAGAGCAAAATAGCATTTTGAATTGGATGATGTTTTTTAATTTAGTTTATTTTTGAAATCGATATTTCTATATTTTCAACACACCAGTTTGTTAGCCCTTCTCAGAAAGCTTAGGGGGCTGGAGAATGTTGTTCAAACTGAGAGAAGCAGATTATTTCCACAACCTGATATTGTCAGTTCACTCATTCTTCAGAGATCCAATAAAACCTGACTAAAGCTTATTCTCAATTAAGTATGAATCAAGCTGTTGGCTTCTTGGTAGGTTGTTTTGTGTCTTAAGGTACAGTCTGTGGTGTAATTTGTACTATGAATGTCAGGAGAATGAATGTCCGAGTCTTACTTTAGCTTCCTGCAGCTGAGTAAGCAACAAGGATTGGATGGAATGGCTGTCTGATTGATACTTCATCTTTACTAGCAAAAACTATGGACCTGTACTGATGTACAATATATAATAATTTCTTCAGATTTTTTAATAAATTAGTCATTTCCAAGTGACCATTTCACAACCATATTAAAATACTTGTACCTGTTTTAACTAGTTTATATTTAATACCCACTAAACTGAATAGTAATATATTTAAAATTCATAACATTGGTTACACATACTGCAGCTTTAACAGTTTTATTTACTTTATTTACCAGAATACAAACCACAGATATTACTAACCACACTGAACCACTTTTCATTTAGTCAAGTCTTTTTTAAATTTTTTAAAAAGATTTAGTTTTTAACTGTGGATTATTCAGTTTGTTTGTTTTGCCCCCACTTTCATGAGCTTTAATTGGCTACACAACAACACAAGAATGATTACTGAATGTTACATTCAATTACATTTAACGTTCCCTACCATCTAAAAAGTGATTTCAGTCAGTTGAGTTGCAACCCCAAAAGCAAACATAACTAATTCCTGTACAGTTTCACAAATGGTTCACAGCTTTACTAGTGAAGGAGGTAATTTAACATCTATACTGCCAGGCATGTGAAATATGGTGGCCCTACAGGAAAGTGCAAGGTCTTTTGTCTGCAATGTGCAATGCATTTCATAACTTATCCCACAGATTAAAGCATTTTTTTTTCCTAGCCTGTCATTGCAGGTGTACTAAATTGTGCAACTGTCACATTTTAACACGAGTCAATGACACACCAGTTATAAAATTCATGATAAACCGCAAAAGGAACTATTATGCAAGTATGATAAGCTTTTCCTATTTTAACACACTCAGCTTGTTATCTGAGATCCGGGATACTTCATAATGAAATATCTCCTTATTTTTGTGAGCAATGTAATATTCACATATTAGTCAAATAACAGAGAAACTGCTTAATCACCAAAAGTGCAAGGTCACAGTAATTTATTATTGATCAATACATCATAGAAATAGAATATGTAAATAAAATGTATATTTATACCATGGACAAGACAAACATGTTTAAGCAGACTACCTTCAAATAATCAATCTTCAATATAAATATGTATTTTCTGTCATGGGGTGTTACAGCACTAATTGACTCCAGAGAAGAAACATCTTATTGGCTCTCAACAACTTGAGAATCTGTTCTCCCATCATAAACTTTATTTATACATTATATTTTTTGACGACCGCTTGGCTCCGAGATGGTTACTGAAATTATGATATTGTCACTTCACTGCAAAACACAGTCTCCCAGTACCCCGACTCTACCAGGTTCCTCATAGTCGGGTCCCATAATTCCATGGGTTGCAGGTGAAGTGACCAGCTCCCCACAGTCCAAATCAATCTGAATAGCTTATCTCTGCCAATAACACTCAAACTGAAAACCCCAGACTTGTACTGACTTAGAAAATAGTAGAAAAGTAATTCTCTCAGCATCCACTACCACACTACTGATATTCCAGGGGCTACGTCCCCATGCAGTAAAGCCTACCACTTCTCCATCGCTGAAACATGGGCTATTAAAATATAGCTCCCAGGCACTGAAACTGATATAAACATGCAGCTGGGCCAGAAGCCCTGCAAGCCCTGACTGTTACCTCGATGACATGCTCATTATTCTACAAACAAAACTAATGTAGACACAGAAGGAGACAATGAAACAACAAGCATACAGTGAAAAGAATGGTTTGGAAAGAACCTTAGATTTAAAAAAAAAAGTCAAAGATTTAATGTTAAGCATGAGCGACCCATTTTGCTCAATAATAATAATGAATATGACCTTAAAAAACATCAATACTTAAAATAATTAATATAATACTGTGATTTCATTTTAGAAGGAAAAAAGACCAAATAATTCTCCCCAATAAATTCAAGAAAGCTGTGATGTATATGGCAAAGAAATAAATAAAGAGTCTACCCATTCTTCAGCAAGCATCTTCTCTCATTTATAAACACGGGTATAAACCACTGGCATTACAGTCTATCACACAAACCTGGTTAAATCAAAAGCAGACATTACTCAGAAAAGATGACAGGAATTTAAACCTTAATACACACATACTAAAATATCTCAAAATTAAATCAGCCTTTATCTCTAAAAAGCGCACACCAGCTTTACACCCAGTATATGTAATACACTCTATGAAGACAGTATATACTTACTTCATGTGAGTTTTTTTGTTTGGTTTATTTAACGGCACTATCGGCATCAGTGGACATTTCAGCGGCACACACAAGTTTATATCTATACCCAAGGTGACATCAGGACTAGTTATGCAGTATATACACACAATTTTGAGTAATTAATTAACCTAACATGCGTGTCTTTGGACTGTGGAAGGAAAATGGAGTATCCTGAGTAAACCCCAGGCAGACATGGGCAGGACTCCACACTAACCCCACTAAACTACAAACAGCCCCACTCGAATGGACAGATAGCTTGAATGCAGAAATATATCATTAAAATAGTATTGTTTAGTATTAAAAGTATTATTTTGATATGTAAATGTATATATTAATATTCAATATAATGCAAATTATATAATATTGTTCGCTGTTTGCCTAGCTAGTTAGGTAGCATAACATACAATATGGCCCAGCATAGCCTAGCCTAGCATAACAGTCTGCTACAGGTTCCTCAAATTAAAGAACAGAAAACTGCAATGGAGATGAAGAGTTAGTGCCCAAGAAAGGAGCCATGTCTGCAGTGTAAACGTGTGTTTTTTTTTGTTTTTTTTGTTTTTTTATCAAATCGTACACAGATCAAAAGTTATTATTTGTCAAGGTGCTGTTGGAAACTCTAGGAACTTAGTAAAAAGAGTGTATGCCATTACAGCCGTCAAACGCATTTTGGGTGGACCACAAGTTTGCGATTAGACATCAACGTTAGCATCGTATGCCATTAACCAGTCAGACAAAGGGTAATACTAGATATTGCTTCAAAGAGGCATTTTTTTCAGGCACTGTATACGACAGGAAAAGCAATCAGAGCAGGGACATTATGAACGCAGTAACAATCCAGTCGAGAGAGAGAGAGGTTCAAAGTTCAAATGTTTTAAATACTGAATTCAGAGTATGTCTTACTGGGACTAAAATACTTTTGTTTTTTAAAATACTGTAGGTTTCATTATACCTAATAAAAACATTATAAATAATAACAAAATACCATGATATATTACAATAATCTTAAAAAAACCCTGATAGAACTTGGCTAAAAATCATAATTTGTAAGTTATTCTTTTGGTTTATAAACTATATTGGCTAGAAGCAATTACAAACAGAACAACATTCCCAGAAGCACCCAATTCACCACTTGCCATCCTCCAACATCCTTAATTAAGTGAATACTTTATTTTTTTTGTGTGTGTAGTGACCACCAAATTAAACACTGCTTGGTAATGTGAAAAAGTAAGACAAACTCTTTAAAATATGAAAACACCCATGAGATTAAAACACTGACAGGGTCAAGTGCCCCGAGATTGGTTGGGTCTGGAGCATCTCGGGAAAGCCTAAATTTACATTTACATTTATGTCATTTAGCAGACGCCCTAATTCAGAGCGACTTACAACTAATACAATCCACACAATCTTACAATCCAAGCAATTGTGGGTTAAGGGCCTTGCTCAGGGGCCCAACTGTGGCAGAGGTTGGATTTGAACCCTGAACCTACTGGTCCATTATATATCTATATATTTATATATCTATATATAAATGAGCTGTGTCCTACTGCAGAAGTGGGTATTTTGTACAGTATTTGTATAATATTATGTTTTTTCAACAGTACGTCTGTTTCACAAGGTATAAAAATGCTTCAGGCAGTAAGCTCTCCCAGACACCGGAGTGAAAATACATCAATACTCAGCAGAGTAGAAATAGAGAACATGTTTGATCCTGCTTTTTATAAAAGGATAGACGTGGGGAAAATGTCTGTAAATGTGAACAGAGTGCAAGTATGTATGTAATAGATGAATACAACATGATGAGAGAGAGACAGCTCTAAAGAACCTTCTAGAAATGTTGATGTCTGATAAATCTGTTGGCCGCTTAAAACATGTTGGATTTTGAGTCCAACCTACACAATAGTTCGAAAGACATTTTCACAAGACCATGGGTCTCATTAGTAGAACCTAGAATTAACAAAGTATGTGAATATTTATGAGTGCATATTTATGGAAGGTTTGAGAACACACAATTCTTAAGACAGAGGTAACTTATGGCATGTCACACTCCCAACCACAACACTCCTGGACTCCAAAGTACCCATCATGCTTACCCAACCTCCATTTTACACCCTTCTGACTTGCCAGCGTTCTTATCAAACACAACGGCGCACTAGGGTCAGGTAATTACACACATAAAAGTTAAAACTTTACTTACTCACTCGTTCACAAGTCTGATTATATATTGGTTAATCCCGTATCTGATTTTGCCTCCATTTCAGTGTAGCCCTTTGGACTGTTGTCTTGTAATGAAATTTGGACTGGTATGTTGAGTGTACCCATTTATTGGCCAATTGGTTTGTCATCTGTTGTTTTTATCATTTTCATGCTCACAATGTCTCTTTCTGCATCTGTCAACAGGCCAGAGCTAAGCACTTGGTAATGCTTGTACAAAGCAGTGAGGTTCTGTTTAGCCTGGCTGAGGGTTGCTGCTTGTTGGCACACTACCCACTTGGGTATCCTGGCTGCTGAGTGCACTGACAGCCTTATCAGCCTGACTATCTGACCTGACAAGCTCTTTTATTCTCGCCATCACACCGGCCTCCACTTAACAAGCTTCTGTGTCCAAACTGTAGCCCGGGCTACTCCATTATCACTGGCAGCATCCCTTGAGGAGACACTATCAAATCAGCAGAGGTGGATAACTGTACAAGTTCTCAGACATACTGCCCACAAACCTTTTTGTTGTCTGGTCCTAACCTTATCTGGAGTAAAGGGGAAGTTCAGTAATTCTAGCCTGGTACAGACGTAGAGCCTCCGTGGGTACATTGGTCATCCATACTTTGCGTCATTGCTGTAAAAGGGCACCTTTTGGGCTCTGGGACCATCACCCACTGGACTCCCACTGTACCTGCTCTGTACCCCCATGACAGCTCTCATTCAGGGTCTACACAAACCCATAATCTACAAAGCGGATTCCA
>JAUZSU010143812.1:0-15260 GCA_034780255.1 Parotocinclus maculicauda | reverse complement strand
GAACCCATCAACCGTCTGGAGTGTTGTTATCTTGCTCATTTCATTCGAGCTCTCATTTTAAACTGCTAATTGTAAACTCTTTTCTACATCAAACAAGCTGTTATTTGACAAGTAATTAAGTAATCAAGCAGCTGCACATGAAACTGTATTTACAATCATTTACCCTCTACCCTACGTAACACTCCAGCTGTTCCACCTTGAGTCGATTCAGGAAAGTACTGAATCACCATAGTGTAACAGTTAGAGCTTTACTTACCTGGAGGACCCAGTAGAAGTTGCACTACATCATCATAAAGAAGCAGGGTGGCCGGTCTCTGTGGAAGCAGGTACAGACTCACTGATGCATACACTGCAAAAAGACAAAGAGAATTTTAAGTAGGTTTCAGATGTTTTCTTTCATTAATTTGTTTTTTTTTAACCATGGCTGTATATTATTTAAGGACACAAAGCCTTTATCATATGCATTTGTAGTTTTTATTAATTCTTTCATTCATTCATTCATTCATTCATGTGCTTAATCCTGGTCAAGGTCGTGGGACGGCTGGTGCCTAGCCAGTATCACTAGGTGCAAGGTTCAAACAACCTTAAATATTTTTATTGAATTTTAAAAATATATATTTTTTCTCGTTATTTTATATGATTAACTTTTACAGTGTGTCCTGATCATTTCACAAACAAAGCAAAAAAAGGGATATAATTTTTTTATATTCTTTATAACTACAGTTTTACATATTTACATATTTTACAATTTTACTTCAAGTAAAACAGCCAAATTAGCACCCGACCTCTATAAGTTAAAAAAAACCCTGCTTTCCATAAATGTTTTACTAATATCCACTTATTGTACCGTTATGGCTTTGTATTTTTCATTAGTCAAAATTATAACTACACTGCCTCTTTTGACCACTGCTTTGGTACCCAACTGATTTAGATTTGTTATATCTATTTTAATCGACTCTGCCTGATGATGGGCATGTCTAAACTTGTGGAGTTTCCTTGTGGAAATGAATAGCGTACTGGCAAGTTAAGCATTTAGGCTCTTGTGCCACATTATACCCCAGTTTTCCAAAGAGAAGAATGAAGGAATCAACTATTATACAACAAGGAATGTCACTTCTAAACACACACTGTTGTAATAATGAAATGAATAAGCTAATGACATGTAAGATCACACCATTCAAATCTCAATCTGAGGAAAGATGAACAGGTAGCTTAAACCGATTAAGGTGGAAACGCTGGTCTAAAATAGCCTGAACTCTAATCTGTGACTTTCCAACCAAGACAAATTGAAAACAAGTTGTAAATCCACAGTAGTGACGTAACCAGGCTGCAGACAGACGTAGTGGGGCGTAAACTAAACGTATTGAAACTCTAACAATGTTAATGTGGTTAGAAAAATAGTAGAAATAATTATTATATGGCAGAGATGTTACTAGGACATTATTTGTTTGGGCAACAACAGGTTACACAATGAAGGGTATAATTTCATTTTGAGAAAGGTGGAGGGGTCATGGAAGGAATACAAATACAGCAACTAATATTTTTCTGACTGTGGAGTGGTTGAGTCCAAACTCTTTGGTAACGGTTTTCTAACTGTATTTTATAGCCTGATAAGAATCAGTAACTCTTTTTCTGACCTCTCCTTTGTTGGTGCCAAGATACATCAGAATAACTGCTAATCTTCAAGGATCACACCTAGGAAATTGGTAAGATCTTGAGATCAGAAACCGTAGTGGCTCCTGATCAAAAATATAATTAGGAAATTCACTAAACCAGCACCACAGTTAACCAATTCCCTATAAAAAGGTCCAGGCATTGTAAGGCAGTGGGACACCCTGTTTCGGTAATGTCATATGCTGTCATACATTGCACACTGTTGACAGTGGCTTAGAAATATTTTGTTTCAAATGTTACAAACAATTATTTAGGTTCCGTTCACACAGCAGGTAAAAGTGACAAAATCATTTTTATCACACACTGCTTACAAAAGTTATAAAGGATATTTTATTATAAGATATAAGTATATATGACACAGGTGTGTTATGTTTGGGGCAGTGTGAGAATGGACAGACCCATTCCTCAAGGAACAGTGGGGGTTTAGTGAACTATAGACGACCCTGGGTTTAAGCTGCCACAGTTGGGTCCTTGAGTCATTTAACTCATAATTTCTTGCGTTGAACAATCAGATCAGTCCCTGGATAAGGCCATCGTCTAAATGTCATAGTGTTATAGTCAGTTCAGTCAGGTCAGTCTTTCCAGGTCTCATCATTATTTTATGCATTGGATATTCTTTTATGGTAGCAGAAAATGTTAAATACAAATGTGCATATAGAATTTGAAAATTCATTTGAATATTGTCATTAATGACATATGGGTTGTTGATGCACACACACGCACACGCACGCACGCACACACACACACACACACATATATATATATCAAAGGTTAGTGAGCAAAAACTTGCATCAGACAACTTACTCAAGGAAAAGAACTGATTTGTTCCATAATGGAAAATGAAAAATGACAAACTTGAGTTGCACGAGACGAGATGTTGTTGGACATTCGAAATGGAAAGGAAGCACAGACACTATGTGCCTCAGTCTAAGCCAGTGAGGGAGACTATTGTTCAAACATGTCTATAATGAAGCTTTTAGGATTAAATCTCAGCTCAGTGACATTACATGGATTAGGAAGAGCTGTGAAGGCTTCTTCTCTCACGCCCCCCCACTCTCTCTCCCTCTCCCTCTGAGCGTGACTCACTGGCTGACTTTGCGTGACTCGCACAGAACAGAGAACAGTCCAGGCCTCAGGACAAAGGGACTGCTTGGGACTCCTCCTCCTCCATTATTGATGGAAGACAGACAGCGAGGGCAGGTGGCAGCATCTCCACGTGTCCCTCTGCTAATATGCAGTCTGAAAAAATTGCACTTCAAATAGCTGACTCACTGTCCCCTTTTTGCTATCTGCAGCATCACTAACAGTGGTTCTTTGTATTCATCCTGCCTTGAAAATGTCAAAATCATGCAATCTGTGGCTTCAATCTCACACTCTCCCATTTTCACAAGCTGGCCAATGGTAACCACAACGCTACCAGCAGGCACAAAACTTCTAATGTTAACACACAGATGAACAATAATCTGTCTAACGGCAGCTGTTCATTATAGAAAAGGCTGCTTAATATGCACTATACACCACCTCCTTGTTTCTACACTTACTGTTCATTTTCTCATTTTTACCATATAGATACACTTTGTAGTTCTACAATAACAAGCTGTGGTCCATCTGTTTTTCTACATACTTTATTCATCCCCTTTACTCTGTTCCCTAATGGTCAGGACCCCCACAGGACCTCCACAGACCAGGTATTGAAATGCAGTGACCACTAAAACTTAAATATATAAGAATAAGAAGTATAAAAAATTTAAATCCTAAGACTTTGAACTGTATAAACCACTCGATTCTGCTATTCCAACTCCCATGATTTATTGTATATGTTTGTACCTGAGGACTACATTACCTATTGCAGTACTAGTCTTCATCAATCATCTAACTGATTAGGAATAATCATGTTCCTGCTTGGCTTGTGGTTACATGGTTAAGATATTCTGGTCTATCTGTAGGTTTTTTCAGCCAGTCAAAACTGCAGCACTCGACTGGGTGCCTCCAGCTAAACTCAGCCTAAAAAAATTTTGATTGACAGCAAAATCCAACTTCGGTGGCCAGAATTATGTTGACGTTGCAGTCCTTGGACCAACGCTCGGCTGACTCCAGTTGCCAGCACTTTGGAGGCTCTGAGGTCAATAAGTAAGTGAATTTTTAGCAATATATTTAATAACATATTCAGCAATGATCATAGAAACCTCTGGAATCGTTAAAGCACATTATTTTTAGGTTAACATCTGATAAGACTTGATGGAAACAACAAAGTTTGCCAATACATTTAGAACAACCGCAGTAATTCCCTCTAATTGACCCTATTCCAAAAATGTCTTGGGTCTCCACAGACTCCTATCAATCAGCAAAGACCATTTAATGCTTTTAACTTCTTCAGTGGCATGACTGGAGTAGATAATAGATTTGAGAATGTGTCTGATTTCCACTTAGACAAAATTAAGATGTTTGTACCAAGTGTCAAGCTGTCAGGGTGGGGCCCAATTCTTGCTGTTGCTAAAACTGGAGTGTGTATAGCTAAGTGGTCTCTAGCTGGCGGTGCAGACAGCTCTGAGTCACGCCTGATATAGCTGCTTAAGAAATAAAGGGTATGAACACTTTGTGAGTGAAACTATTAATAATGTAATGGTGGTATAACTGGCTACATCAACTGGTCATTGTCATTCATATATCTTTATTAAACTCTTTATTCTTCATGGGTTTCAGTGAATCCACAGCCTGTCCTGAAAATGCTGGGCACAAGTTGGTAACACGCTGATGACACAGCACCTGTCTATTGCAGGGCGTTACAAACAAAGGAATGTGTAACTAGATATAGGCTGCCTTCCAGTCTGTTGCATGAAGTTCAAATAAATTTCCAAATGCTAAGCATATTCATAATTACACATGGAATTTGTTTTCAAGTTTCAAATCAATTCAATATTTAGCCAGTATTTAGGAAAGCACACTCAACAACCCCCCCCAAAAGATAGAACATCCGGATAGAAATGTTGGATTTCTGCAAAACTTGTGTGGTCTGATTAGACAGTGGGTCTTGTCACCAGAGGATATAAAAGCACTTCCTCAGACTACCGTAGAAATGTCTTACAGAGGCTAGTAGTGATACAAGGGACACTAACAAATCAGTGCTATATGCAGGACATTTTATGGCCCCATGTGTTGCCTCACATAGCATGGCTTCCAACTGCCAGTTACAGAAGGATAATGCTCACCCACAAACGGCAAGAGATTCACAGGAATGTCTTTAGGAAACTATGGTTGTACAGAACCTACAGACCCAGGTGCAACATTTGTGGTTAAATGTGCCACAGGATACCATATACACTGCTCACAAAAAATAGTGTATATTTCAAAATACCCTATACCCCAATAAATATCCACTCATTTTGTGAGCAGAACAGAATCTGTATGCCTTCATGACCAACCGTATATCATCCTGTATCCTGGCTAGAGCCGGCCTTACAGGGTACTAGGGCCTCCTTTCAGTCGTACAGTTTTAACCAATAAGCTTATCTTTTTACTCTAAAATGTAATCATCACATATATCATCATTGCATTCACACAAATAATGTTTTATTCAATCCAAACACAATCTTCTTCTTGGTGCATTATTTTTGTGTGTTGTCCAGACAAGTAAAGTTAAAACCTGGAGGGTTAACAGCAGAGGAGGGGATCAAACTGTTTAGACAACAGTACTTATCAACTGTTATAATATTCTGTTTTTAATTCTCAAAATCGTATTAATGCACAGTACAGTACTAGGCCACCACTGTGAATGAAAAGTTTTTTAGTGTGACATCCCCTTACATTTGAGTAATAGATGCATCTGGCAGCTTCATCACGATGCCATGATGACCATGATAAAGTAAAAAAAAAATTGAACAGGAATGGTCTTTTAAAGGGGCATTGGCCAAGACACCACTTTTTTTCAGAAAGGAAACAGGGTGAAAAGTCCAAGATATGTCAAAGCTAACAAAGACTATAATAAAGATCAGTGGAAACTTTGAAATATTGGGGACCAAATGTCAACATTATGTTGTAAAAAACTTCATTATACAATTGGTAAAACAACTAATGAATAGTGGTCTGTATGTAAAACGTATAGGACTGTCATTACAAGTTAATGCAGGGTTCATTAATCATACTGAATTAGTAACCTGACACTCTTTCAGGGTACGACCACCTGGCTATCTCCAGAGCTTGGATATGTGCTTGAATATGTTTATGCTGAAACAGTGCGGTACATCAAAAGCAGCATTGTTACATTCTACATAAACGGATGGGTCAAAAACTTTCAGCCACATTGTTTCTACACTCATTGTCCACCAACTCTACTTTCAATATAGCTCAATTTTATAGTTCTATAAATACACTGTCCATCTGTTGCTCTGCATACTTTCTCAGACCCCTTTCACCCTGTTTCTTCAATAGCTAGAACTCCACACGACCACACAAAGCAGATGCTATTTGGGTGGTTTCTCAGCACTACAGAGACAGTGGTGGTGGTGGCATGTTAGTGTGTGTTTTGCTGGTATGAGTGGATCAGAAACAGCAGTGTTGCTGGAGTTGTTAAACAGTGTGCGCACTACCTTTTCACTCTATAAATTGTCCTTGTTGTTCCCCCTCTATTGCTGCAGAGCTGTGTCAGTCATCCTATAACTCTTTACCGGGAGTCACACAACACCCACCAACAGGACACTTTTGGCTAGATGCTTATGGCTGGTGGACTATTCTCAGCCCTGTAGTGATAATGTGGTGTTTAAAACTGTGATGGCTTAATGATATGGTTGATTAGTGTCTTTCTAACTCTATATCAAGTCAAGTCAGATTTATGTATATATCGCTTACAATGATGCATTGTCTCAAAGCAGATTTACAATATTATGTTATCTTAAACATGCACTAAATTGCCAAAAGTATTTACTCACTTGCCTTGACTCACATATGAGCTTAAGTGACATCCCATTCCTAATCCATAGCATTCAATATGACGTTAGTCCACCCTTTGCAGCTAAAACAGCTTCATCTCTCCTGGGAAGGCTGTCCACAAGGTTTAATGTGTTTATGGGGATTCTTAACCATTCTTCCAGAAGCACATTTATGAGGTCACATACTGGATGGAGGTCACAACTGATGTTGGACGAGAAGGCCTGGCACTCAGTCTCCGCATTAATTCATCCCAAAGGTGTTCTATCGGACGGAGGTCAAGACTCTGTGCAGGCCAGTCAAGTTCATCTACACCAGACTCTGCCATCCAGGTCTTTATGGACCTTGCTTTATGCACTGGTGCACAGTCATGTTGGAAGAGGAAGAGGCCAGCTCCAAACTGTTCACACAAAATTGGGAGCATGAAATTGTCCAAAATGTCTTGGTATGCTGAAGCATTCCTTTCACTGGAACTAAGGGGCCAAGCCCAGATCCTGAAAAACAACCCCACACCATAATCCCCCCTCCACCAAACTTTACAGTTGGCACAATGCAGTCAGACAAGTACCGTTCTCCAAACCCAGCGCCAAACCCAGACTAGTCTATCAGATTGCCAGATGGTGAAGTGTGATTCGTCACTCCAGAGAATCCTCCTCCACTGCTCTAGAGTTCAGTGATGACATGCTTTACACCACTGTATCCGAGGCTTTGCATTGCACTTAGTGATGTATGGCTTGGATGCAGCTGCTTGACCAAGGAAACCCATTCCATGAAGTTCTCTGCACACTGTTCTTAAGCTAATCTGAAGTCCACATGAAGTTTGGAGGTCTGTAGTGATTGACTTTCCAGAAAGTTGCCGACCTCTTCGCACTCTGCGCTTTAGCATCCAATGACCCCACTCCATCAGTTTACGTGGCCTACCACTTTGTGGCTGAGTTGCTGTCATTCCCAAACACTTCCATTTTCTTATTACACAGTTAACTGTCAGCTGTATTATATTTAGGAGTGAGGAACTTTCACGACTGGATTTGTTGCACAGGTGGAATCCTATCACAGTTCCATGCTGGAATTCACTGAACTCCTGAGAGCGACCCATTCTTTCACAAATGTTTGTAAAAACAGCATAGCTGCTTAATTTTAATACACCTGTGGCCATGAAAGTGATTTAGATGGGTGAGCAAATACTTTTGGCATTATAGTGTAATTACTCTCCAACCAACATGCGAGTTACTGTTTTCTAATTTAAATGATCACAAGGAGTCCAGGTTTTATCCACATAAAATTGATTTAACGCAAGCGATACGGGTTATGCAACAAACATCAACGCATGTATTAAAGTGGGACTGACTTTATAGACACCCTGTTTAAACTGTTTAGGCATACAATACAACTCATTTATTCACTCTCTTATGTGCTTGATCCTGGTTAAGATCGAGGTAGATCCAGTGCCCACCCAGCGGCACAGGACACAACAAAAACAACCCTAGGCAACCCTAGTGACAATCCATCCTAGGTCTCACACACTCGCACATTCTTATACTAAGGGCACTTTAGAGACACCAATTAACCTTACATGCTTGTCTTTGTATAAGGAACTTTATGCATTACTGGAGACCAGTGTTGATTTGCTGGGGTTCTGGAATGTATTCTTTTAGTTTACATAACTCCTTATGCAAAAAAATCTCCATCTGGTCATCTTGAGAACCAATGTACCACTGTATGCATGTGCATATTTGTTTGTAATGAGTTTTAACATATAATAAAAAAAAATTGCTGTGTTATTTCATAATCAAATGTCCTGTATTCATACCATTGTGGAGATCGACCAAGCAGGTTGCAGGGATTTGTGTAGCACGGTTTTGGCAATCAAGGTAGATGCTGAACAAAAACTACGAAAGCAGCATCACAGTGCTGTTTTTATTTCACTAAGGCCAGACTTTTTTAATTGCTTGTTCCTCGGATGTCCCTACTTAAGAAACTAGGGAGGGAAAAAATATAAATAAATCTTTATTTTTCAGCACTTTTTATTTCTAGAGGACTATGTGGAATCAATACAAGGAAGGAGAAAAAAATAAAAATATTTTTTTTATTTAAAAATAAAATTTATTTAATCTACAATTAAATTAAGTGAATCTGGAAAAAAATTTAATGAACAGAACAAAACCGTTGGCTCTTCACCATAGGGCGGAAAAAGCTAAAAAAAAAATAAAAAATAAAAAAAAAAGATATATATATACATACATACATACATGTTTTTTTTTTGTTTGTTTTTATTTCAACCATTGGTACCGCGGCCAATGTGTATTTTTGTGTATTCTACAAATATGATCGTCGACGGATCCGAGAAACAAGTAATAAAAAAATGTCTGGCCTAAATACAAAATTAAGAACAACCAAAACATTACATCTACATATTGGTTGAGATTTACCCCATTTTGCATGCAAGTATAAAACGGTTTTATTGTTCTATCAATGTAGACATGGTCCATAAACAAAAAGGGAAGAAAATGTGATTTAAGTGACTTTGAATATGGCATTGTAGTTAGTGCCAGATGAGCTGGTTTCAGAAACAGTTTGATTTTTACACACAGCCATCTCTAGGGTTTAAAGAGAAATGAAGCATGTACAATTCTGACAAATAAACACTAATATATTCTTTGATTGTATGGAATGTATAAACTTAATAAAATTGATTTTTAACTTGTTAAATTATTGCCATTTATGCTCCAGTTCACACTTTTTTATTTAATAAAGCTTAAATCTTTCTAAACATCTTTCAAACGTTGATCACTGTGGCCTGAGTTATAAAAAAAATGACTTGCGGTCCTGCTTCCTGAGGTAAGAAATAGAAAGTGGTGGCTGTGTAATGGTAAAATAAATTAAGGAATTCAGGAAAAAGTCTGATCTACCTACTAGTAACAATTAACAACTGGGTATTCTTTTCATGTAATGGTCCATTACTGAGCAGAAAAACATACTACGTACCAATGTCATAGGCCAGGAAGTCAGCAGAGAAGCACTTGGCACCATTGCTGAGCGACGTGTCATTATGAGTGTTTCCTCCAAAGATGAGCAAAGTTCCTCCAAGCAGCACGGCCGAGTGGAGGTAGCGTGGATAACCGCTCTCCTTTAGAATAGTCCTGAACATGACATGGAAATACCCTTAACAAAACTACACTGATGATAATGATTTTGCAGGATTACAGACAAAGCTGGAGTGTAATGCTGAAGAGGATAATTAGATACATAAAATATATCATAAGTCATATGTAATTAATAGATGGTCACAGCCCTTTTTACTTTTACCTTCGGTCAGTTAATTCATATTAAATAAGTCATATCGGCTGTTTAACTGTGATTAATTGAAATGCATAGGTTACTCTTACTACTCGAACCCACGCTCTGATGATAGGTCTGTTATATCAATCAAATGTACAATGATTACCTGGACCAGGTTTAGACCCACAACAGGTTTATTGTTTCTTTTACCTAGCCCATATAATTAAATGTTTTAGCAGTTAAATTATGATTGCCACATTAAACAAGACTAGAAAGAAAAAAAGTCAATTTATGAAAATGTATAAGGTAGCATAATCCCCCTTCTCACTATCCAACCCATTAACCCACTATTTACATTTACAGCAAATAGCAGACGCCCTTATTCAGAGCGAATTACAACTGATACAGTCTTACAATCCAAGCTATTGTGGGTTAAGGGTCTTGCTCAAAGACCCAACTGTGGCAGCTTGGCAGATGTGGGATTTGAACCCTGGACCTCCTGGTCCCGAGTCCAGTACCTTAACCACCAAGCTACCACAGTCCCTATATACAGTCGATTCCGGTTAATTTGACCGCCGGTTAATGAGACCAGCCGCTTATTTGGACCAAATCCTTAAGTACAGAAACAAATCCTTTTATATACACGTGTAATTTTATTCACTTATTTGTATCAAAACACGTGTACAGTACGTAATATCCTTGTTAGTTTAATCGGACCACCCGGTTATTAGGACCAAAACAATCATGGTCCGATTAACCAGATTCGACTGTATGCATGTATATATATATATATATATATAAAAATAGATAGATAGATAGATAGATAGTCATCCATTATAATGAAGGACGAGTTAAAAGTTAAGATTAGAGTTTAATACCTGTAAAGTAACTAATTAAAATGGTGTGTGGATGCCATTTTGCCTCTACCAGCACCTAAAAATGATTTCCAGTCAGTAAGAAGTTACAACTTCAGTTTATTCTATAATGCTTAATTATAAAATAGTGAAGACATCAGAGGACAAACTACTCATTTTATTTCCATCCATACTAAAATGCAACAATCATTTACTACAGAGTAACCTGATGTCAGAAAATAATGTGACAGGCAGACCAAAAGGAATTGTATCCTGATATTAACACACAAAATTAAACTACAATAATTCCAGACGCCGGCTGCAATGGTACCTCATTTTTCTGTAATAACCCACAATTATGGAGCGATATCAAAATATTTTTTTATTTCTGTGCATGCTCACAATCACTCACCAGGTGCGAGTGTGAACCTCATACCGGTACAGGTCATCCACAAGGCTGTACTTATTAGCAGGTAAGGACTTGTAGCCCCCGTGGACATACACACTCTTGCTGTCGCTATCGTACACACTGCTGTGACCATAGCCGCCCTGAACGGTGGCTCCTCTCGTCTCTGGGACAGACCATGTGTTTTTTCCTGTGGGCAGATTGCAAAATTTGTATTATTACACGACCACAATTCCAATGCAATAAAGGTGCGTCTGCATGGAATAGGACAAACAGCAGTCAGCAAGAAAATCTGAAACTTTTGTTTGTTTAGAAATGAATAACTGGAATGCTGGTTGTCTAACCACAATGACCCTGACATATTTAAAAGAAAACATGATGCCATCTGAGAGCATAAACAATACTCACCACAGAACACCAGTTCTACTAGCATTTTCCCATCATCTACTTTCTTTTTGATCATACTCAAAATTACAGCTAGGATTTAAATAGGGTTTTCCCCATAATGAGCAACTCTTATTGTTTTTAAAATAACTGAACAAGGCAGCAAAAAAAACTTTTGTATAAAGTTAGCCAGACCTAACGCATTCTATTTATTGAAGTCAGTCAGCTGTATTTCTTTGTTACAACATGTGCAACCTGTATAGTGACTAGGGGTGGTAATCTCTAGGCACCTCACGATTCGATTACGATTCAGAGGGCAACGATTATCGATACATCTCGAGTCGTTTTTTTCTATACAGTTTTTTCTTTACCAAGCGACTACTTAAAACAAATCCATGATTAATTTAATTCCAATATTTTTTTAACAAAACAAATGCAAGCAATTTAGCATATTCCATATAAATACATAAACAAATGCATATCTGCCCTTTTGTATAAATAAATGAGGTCAACATTTCTGAGCATAGAATTAAAATCCTGAGGATCAAAACAAAAATTAAATGAACACATTCAGCTTTGCAGAGTAAAAAAGAACTAATTAGCATCTGCAGAAAGAAGAGTCAAAATGCTGAATTACTTTTTGTAAATAACAGCACTGAACACAATGAAATAATACCAACGAGGAACAGTGTAAATGAGCTTATCACACATACGGACTGCTCAGACGATCAAACCCAGCCTATCACACTCTCCTCATCACCGTCCTTCTGATCACACACACACCTGTTCCTTATTAGTTCTCTGCTAAGTCTTGTGGATCTCACCTCGTTTCTGAGCGCTTTATACTGTTGTGGATTATCGCTAACTTACTGTGCTTCCGGTTGTGTCTGGCCCTTATTGGATTAAATCTGCCAATCACTTATTGCCTTTTTGTGTATGACCCTGAACTGTTTGTTGCCGCTGAATCCGTTTTTCAAATTACTTCAATAAACGCCAGTTCTGTCTATTCTGCTATTTACCCGCTCGCGTTACAGAGCTCAGTTAATGAGCGGTAATGTTTAAGAACAGAAGATGGTCTACATGTTCACATGCAAGTGTGCTCGATTATCGACATTCAGAATCGTTAACATCCGAATTCCAATGCATTTTTTCCCCACCCCCAATAGTGACAATAAAAATAATCGATGCTCAAAATTGGCATGCACTGTAGGTTGTTGTTTTACTGGGAGTTCAGCCCCTTTACTGGCTAGTGCTGTTTTTAACTTAGGATTTGTATTTTTATTATTGAATATTTCTTTTACATTGGTTGCTATGCATTATTTGACTCTTGTACTGTTGTACATGGGATATTCCAAAGCAAAAACACTGCAGTGTGGTGTAAAATATCTGCTATTTTGGTGTTTAATAAGACGCGAGTAAACCTTGCACATGTAAAATTAAACACCTTATGTATGTTTTGGCCCCATCTGCTTTCTTGGTATCTAGCACTGTTTGTTCTTATTTTCAGGTTTGTTACATATATATAGTTGATAGTTTTTTTTTTTTTGTTCATTTCATTCTGTAATCCATCTGTTTCTGATGTAGCATGCACTGTATTACCAAGAGACTGGACATTGCATCTAAAAATGATTACTATTCTGACAGCAGAGGGCAAACTGGATTTAAACAAGATAGAGTAAGAAGAAGGCCAAGAGCGCTTGTACTTGAAGTCCAGAAAAAAGGTCCAGTGTCTTACAAGACATGAATGTAGCTGCACTCATACTAGTGGTACAAAATACCAAGCCAGTGTCATTTGGTCAACAAAAAACACCCACTGTCAATAAGGAATACATTTCAGATAAGAGTATTTGGTATGTTTCTCCTGGAATGGTCTGTAATAAGATGCACTTGAGCTGGCACAGACTCCACAGGTTTGTGCAAAACCTGATCGTCCATGAGAATCGAGCATGATTTCACGATATTCCAAAGTGCAACTTGTGACAAAATTTAATTTTTGCTTTCTCTGTCTTTAAGTAGCCCCATAAATGCTTGGTAATGTTTAGGTCAGGGGATTGTGGAGGAAAGTCCACGGCTATCCACACTCCTTGATCTTGTTTAGTCTGCAAGGAGTTGTTGCAAAACTTTAGGTTTTGTTTTGGGTCATTATGCCATTTTCATTAGTGGTCTCAGACTTTTGGACTCCACTTGTAACTGGACGTTCACTGTTACCAGTGAAAATGTATGGCACTTTATAAAGTGCAAAATACGACAACAGAGACCCCTGACTGTTGAGTAAATTAAGTTGTACATCAAACAAAAATGGGAATTCCAAATACAAAGCTTCAATAATTAGTGTCCTCAGCTCCCAAACACGTATTAAGTGTTGGTAAAAAGAAAGGTGATGTAACACTGAATTTGAAACTATACAAATAGTTGGAACAGGGGCATGTTTACTACTATTTCATATGGGTGAATATTTGCAAAAACCAATCAAGTTTAGCCATTTGAATTAATTTAAATTAAATATATTTTACACAACGTAGCAACTTAATTGGAATTAGGGTTGTACATGAACTTCTACCTGCCACGTAATGATCGATTTATGGTGTTCCTAATTAACTGATAAGTGAGTATTAAAATCCTTTTTTTCCCTCCACATTTTACACTGTTTGTTGGAGTTGGGGGATGAAATTTAAAATGTTAGTTCATATTTATTCCTGCACTTCATTGTGTAGAGAAAAATCAAAAGATGCTTCAGGCCATTCAAAAGATTAATTAAAGAGAATTTTTTTAATACTTTTTTTCTTCTTTTTAATTAAACGTATTTCACAATGAAGTAAATAATATATTGGTTATATCATGTGTACTACATCTACTGTTAGGTGACAGCTTTCCCAGAATACCACAAAATCAAAAAATGGTGATGGTTTTCACATTTCTGCATTCCCTACTAGATTTGCCTGCTTAAAGCACCACTAAACCAGTCAAAGGGCAGCTGGGAGGAGGGTTCAAATTGAGCTGAAATTGAAACAAAATATTATCAATAGGCTATTCCATGACTTTTCTAAGTAAGTTTAACAAAATTATGTATAATTTACAGCATTCAAAATCTCACAAATGCCATTATGAAAACAGTGATTATAATAGCCCCATCAATAACCTCCAAAATCCTGCAGTTGCCCTGAAAGGATATTATATTGAACATCGTTCCAATAAAGCACATCGAAACCCCCAGTCAACAGACTAGTTAGTTTCAAGCATCCATCATTAACTACATTTTCTCTTTTCTCTCAGAGCTGATGTTCTGGTGCTGGTTCCAGCACCACGCACTTGGATGTTCTTCTGGCTCGGCATCGCTCTGATTGTCTTCAACATCGGAGGCAAGTCCCACCAGAGTGCAGGAACTTCCTCCATCGGTTGGACATTAGGAGACGATGTGCCGCCAAGGACCTCCCACTGAGGACTCATTTAATAATCTATTTTGTTTTATAATTTAGTTCATGTTCAAATTTTTCTCTTCCTAATTAAACTTTTATTATTAATTTGTTATTTATTCATTGACCTGGTTTTGCTGTAATTTGTTATACCTTGGGTGTTTATTTAGTTACATCTAGGCCACCCATGGAGGATGGGTTCCCTGTTGAGTCTTGGTCCTCCCAAGGTTTCTTCCTACCATTTTAGGAGGTTTTTCCTTTCCACTGTCACCCTAGGCTTGCTCAACTTGGGATTGGCCTTTTAAGACAGTGTAATATTGTGAAGCT
>JAUZSU010143801.1:0-15260 GCA_034780255.1 Parotocinclus maculicauda | reverse complement strand
AGGGAGTTTTTCCTTGCCACTGTCGCCCTAGGCTTGCTCAACTTGGGATTGGCCTTTTAAGACAGTGTAATATTGTGTAGCTGCTTTGAGACAATGCTACGTTGTAAAAAGCGCTATATAAATAAAATTGAATTGAATTAAATTCCTTGTATGGATTCTTTATACCAGTAAGTGGCATCCGTTCAAGATCCAGCTGCAGCAGAAACATTTAGAGGATGACCCTGATAAATGTGTTGAGTTCTGCACCTGGGCGTTAGACCAACATCAATAGGATCCCACATTCGTACAGGGTTTATGTTTGGTGTTGCTGTTTGGTGACAACACCAATTTTTATGTCAGTGGTGAGGTCGGCTTCCAGAATGTGAGGTACTGGAGTGTAGAAAACCCTCACTGGATTGTCACAGGTGATGTGAAGGTCATGTTGTGGCGTGGACTATGGGGCAGCCGTGTAATAGGGTCCCATTTACATTAACCAGAATCTAAATGCTCAGGGTTACCTGATAATCCTACAGAAAACAGTGTTTCCCTCCATTCTGACTGAAGATGGCAGTTATTTCCAACAGCTCCACCACACTACAGAACAGGTGTTCATCAGTGGCTGGATATTCAATTCCCTGGTAATTGGATTGGCAGTCTTGTACCTATGGAATAGCCTCCCAGATCAGCCGACCTCACACCATTCGACTTTTATCTCTGTGTTCATCTCAAACAATTTGTGTATGCTGGGAAAATCTGTAATCTTCAGTACTGCATTGTGGAGGCTTGTGACAGCATTTCTCCAGAGATTCTCAAGCAGTTTCAAAACGACTGGATCCTGTACCGTCAGCTCTGTGTTCAGCACCAGAGACAGCACACTGAACACGTCAAATAGCTGTGCATCACAGGCAACATTCCCAGTTGTTGGAACTTTCTGTCTTGATAACGTTTGAACCACAAGAAATATTGCAAATGATTGCATTGATCGATTCCTGAGAATATTCTGGTATTCTCTGATATGCACATGACCACCTTCCTATAAACCTGTGTGTGTGTTTGTGTGCAAACTCATAGGAATAATTCACCCAGACAGAAATGTCAGATTGATGCAAAACTCGAATTGCAGTTATGTCTCAGACAGATAAGTAAAGTGGGCTGATTAAAGACTGCCTCTTGTCACAAGAGGGTCTAAAAGTGCTGTCCTATAAAAAGCACTCAGATGCTATTTTTGGGTAGTTTACCTCTTGGTAGGAGACTGTTTTTTGCTAGACATGCACTACATGAGTAAAAAATGGCATGTCATGCATACACCACATTAGAACACCAAGTTCTTGTTTGGCTGTTTTGGATGACCTGTGCATGCACCAGGGTTTGACGAGACTCTTGATTGCCATCTGTGTCTCAAGCTGCATCTAATCAAGTGTAATTGCTGCAAAATAAAGTCAATTTCTCTGGTGTGTTCAGTGGGAAGGGAATGGACAGTTCAGCTGACACATGCAGAGAAGTTTTGCTGCTTCCTGGGGCATATGTCATACTTCCAGCATTTTACCTGGGGCTTTATGACATAACATTACTGCACCACATTACGCTGAAAGCCATGCCATGTCATTGCCTCTAGGTGGCACTAACCACAGTACATGTTCCAGGTGTCTCATTTGTAGTAGTCGCCCGTGCCCACTTACATTTGCATTGGAGCAGTCCTGTCACAGATACAGGATGGTACAGTCACCTGATGCAAGGTGTTGACTTTGGTAGCAGAGCTTAAGCATTTAAAATCCCATGTGCATGGAGTGCTGTTCACTACTAAAACAGATCATAGTTCATTGACTAATTAAGCTGGTCGTGAGAGCAGGGGAGATGGGGAGCTCACTCAGTAGATCAAGGAAGGATGACAGCCAGAATGATTGGCAGTGATGGCCTGGAAAGGGCCAGTCGAGTGTTTATGTGCACCCCTGTCGATGCATCAGTCTGGTATACCCATGGAGCAGGCAGTTGTAGCTGTGCAATTTTACTAGGTGCAAATCATATGCAGCTGCCAATCAGAGTGCTTCATTTGTACATTGTGTATCCATGAACAATGACAAATTGAATATTTTACCAATGTTCTAAATAAATTAGGCCATTTTATGTACAAAGTTATCCAAACTATGC
Organism: Parotocinclus maculicauda; assembly: GCA_034780255.1. Classification (NCBI taxonomy): domain Eukaryota; kingdom Metazoa; phylum Chordata; class Actinopteri; order Siluriformes; family Loricariidae; genus Parotocinclus; species Parotocinclus maculicauda. The sequence continues at coordinate 13,133 of JAUZSU010143801.1, read as the reverse complement.
ATTTTAATAGCAAGTTTTATGTATTGCACTATTCTATCAGCTGCATATTTTAGTTAAGGTACCTCCCTCCTAGGCACAGCTTGCAGTACTTTTAATAGCTCTTCCTACATGCTATTTGGCCATAATAAATATCTTAATATGAGCAGTTATGCTGGTTTGCCTCTTCCTTCACTAATGCTACAATATACAGTACATACAGTAAAAGCATACAGACAACTGTCAACAAAACATTAATTACCACACACAGAATAAGTAAAAATAACACTGACTGTAAGTGAACAGTTGTGCTGGATGTGAGGAAAAGTTCAGGAGAAAAGAGTGGGAATATTATATTATATTATTATGGTCAGAGGATTGGGTCAGAGCTTCTCCTAAAAAACAAGGCTTGGGGTTTACTTCCAGTCAGCAGTGGTGAATACCTACCAATATTGGTTTGAAAAAAGACAAAACATGAAGTGACAAGGCTCATTGAGGCAAGATAGCAATGAATCCCATCTGGTCTGACAGAAGAACCACTGTGGTATTAGTCACATGTTTTAATGAGGAATAATGTTCCTTCCTATATTCCTCCAGCGGAACTACAGTTAGTTGTGTTTCCCAATGCGAAGCCTACACATAACATTATTTTATCGTTGTAAATGTAAATATTGCAAATAAGATTTACTGACACAGATTAACCGAATCTGGCATGTTCTTGATTTAAACATTGACAGCTGGTTATGAGGTTCCATCCCATTGAGAGGTCAACCAATCATCATAGAAGAAGCCATGCATCAAAAACGAAGTTTTTGCAAATGGCACCCATCCACACACCATTCACTGCCAGTAAATTTTGTGCAACTAGGAATGTCTCAAAATGATAAAAGGCATTTGTACTGCCGCCTACAGTTCAATGAGTTGTTCTATTTTATCAGCGAGTTCATAGACGAGCAGCAGACAATTATAGACACAGAGCTTCAGTGACTGGCTGTTTCAAAAGAGATTTTGAATAGCAGGGTTTAGCGGAAACATTTTAATGAATTATTTGATGAATTGACTCTCCAATTGTTGAATTCCACCAGAAGTAATCAGAAATATAGACACTGTGGTAAACATGTCATGGCATTTTAATTAAACTAAAGGGGACACCAGTGCTTCCCATGTTGTTAGGTTTGGGCTGAGGCGGAGCCTCTGGGTTAAAATAAAGTGCCAGGAAATTGATTCAAAACACAGGTCATTATGCAAAAGAAGTGCTGAAAGAGCATGAGTGCTCTAAGTGTCTGTGTACAGTGAGTGGAATGATTCCGGCTCTAACCTGTCAGGGAGAGGCATGCTGTGGATGACAACAAAACCGTAATCATCTGACTTGAACTAATCCTGTACCATCATATGGGGCATTATGGCAGGTGCAACATCTGGGCATGACCTGAACTGTAAAATAATATTTTGCTATTGTATCCGAGCCTTTGAACCGATGGGCCCAATCACATTTGAAACAAAACAATCAAGATCTAGATTATATCCATATGTCTTCAGCCAGTCAGGCCATCTCCACATAGACACTCATTTTGTCACACACATGTCCTCTGACACATGGGAATAAATGAGCGCAATTTTGAGAGAAAGAAAAAGAGGGACATACAGAGATACAGAGAGTCAAAGAAACAGTAGGAATACATTGGAACCATAAACGTAATGGCTTTTTACAATAATACAAACCTATGTAAGAGAAGTACATTAACAGATGTGAGAACAATCCATCCTTGTGATAGAGTAGGAACAAAATGTTGTACTTTTATTCAATTTTTCCAATATGTTCTTTGCAACAGTGCAACCAAATTATAGGGTGATATCTTAGAGCTATCAGTTTTTCCACACTTTGCATTATCTTTGTTATTTAACTCTGTATTTTAACCTATATTCAAATTCATTGTATTTATTTACATTAATTCGTTTACTGTCTTATCTGTTTAATCTTAAACAGGGTCACAGGATAGCTGTTGCCCATCTGGTGGCATACGGAACTAGGCAGGAACATCCCTAGACAGGGTGCAAATCTATCGTATGGCACATACACTCACACACTCATACACAAGGGCACTTTAGAGACACCAATTAACTATTGAGCATTAAACATGCATGACCTTGGACTGTGGGAGGAAACCAGAGTACCCAGAGTAAACCCAAACAGACATGGGGAGGCCATGCAGGTCCACACAGAAGGACCCAGACCGCTTCACCTGGAGGCTGAACCCAGGACGGTGATACCCTCTGAGCCACTGCCATCATGCCACCTTAACGTATTTACTTTTTCTAAAGGTGGACCAGAAGGTTTAAGATTTAAATCCCACCTCTGTCAAACCGCTACTGTAGGGTCCCTAACCAAGGCCTTTAACCCACAATTGCTTGGAATGTAAGACTGTAACAATTGTAAGTCACTGTGAATAAGGGTGTCTGATAAATTACATTAATGTAGATGTGCCCAACAATGGGTTGGCACCCTGTCAAGTGTTGGTTCCTGCCACTTATGCCACTTACGCATTGTATAACTCACTGTAATACCTTATCAGCAAACGCAGCTACAACAATTAAATAAAGCGGGAAATCAACAAATAGTACTTAATCCTGTGTGATTGTTGCTAACATATGGTGAATTAAAATAGTAGATCTTATTCCCAGACATTATTTACTAACACTCTTTAATACACTTTAGAGTGTTTAAGACATATGGTATACTGTTTACTCTAAAAATGAAAACAAATGTTGCAAGAGACTTTCTGTGATAGCAAATTATTTCAATAAGTATTGTATGATAATACAATATAGCAAATTCAGTCCATAAGTATATATTTCTAACCATATATAGGAGACTTTATGTATAATTGATTCCATTATTTCAATATTGTATTGTATGATACAAGGATATAAGGTTTTTGGCCTGCAGTTTAAATAAATATGATTGTTGGGCTATAATAGTACAGATATGACAAAAAGCTTTTATTATTTTTTAGCTATGACAGCCTCAATACTAGAGAAGCACATGTCTGACAACACATAGATCTTGGCTGCTACAATTCCCATAAATGTGCTTTTCCTCAGGAACAACTGCTTCCTGACCTCAAAGAATAAAGATCTGAACAAATTGATGGAGCATCACTGTTGACCCAACATTTACCTCCAGCATTGACAGTGAAAGATGAATGAGGTGCCAACTGAATATTTTCTCTCCCATTCTCTCACACCTTCGCAAAAGTTTTTGACCATCCAAGAATATTATATTATGGAATTTGTCCAGTTGGTAAGTATTTGTTCTGATAACTGATATACAGTGGTACCTCGGTTCTCATCATTAATTCATTGAGGCCTGTCTAGAACCGAAAATTAGGAATACCAAGAAATGTTTTACCCATAAGGAATAATGTAAATTAAATTAATCAATCTCAGACCCCCAGAAATTCCGCATTATATAAGACAACATGTGCAAATAATGGAGTGCAGGTGGACCCTGATTTAAGAAGTTTAATTTAAGTTAAGTTAAATGTTAATGAACCAAGGACTTTAACACGCATTTGATAGAGCGATATATACTGTACGACAGTGGATTGCTTATAATTAGTAATGATAAGTAAGTTCATGTTTAAAATATTTATATTATAATACCTTTCATTAGAAATCCTTAAGACGAAACTTATTTTATAATAAAGTGCTGAAAATTATTGTGTACTGTAGAGAGCACTGGCTTAAAAGTTCCCGCTTTTTCACAATGTCCATTGTTCCAATAATGACATTGAATACTGATTCATCTGACCACAATACAGGTTTTCACTGCGTGATGGTCCATCCCAGGTGCCTCTGAGCCCAGAGAAGCCATAAAACAGACCTTGTGTACTCTGGACCAAAGCCAAAAATGGATCATCCAGACTAATATCAGTTCAATGTCCAAAAAACAGCTTTCATGACACAAGGTTTTATCAGAATCTGTTATGGCAGCATTAATGCAGAAAATTACATTGAGATTTTAGAGCAATATTATTTTTTTCAAGATTACATATTTTCCAGGGACCCCGTACATTTATCAACAAGACAATGCAGATAGTTTAATCACCTATTAACATCACCTGTTTAAAATCAATATTTATTTATTCATTATTCATTAGTAAGGAATGCTATTAACAAATTTTACAAAAGTAACTATTTCCATGTCATCCCAACGTTTTCAGATTTGGTCTTATTAATCAGTTTCAGCTGCTTTGGTGTTACTCAAATTAACAATGTGCACTAGAGGAGCAGCAATGAGACAAAAGCCAAAACAGGAATGGTTTCATAGGTGGACATTGACATTTTGTCCCTTCTCATATTTTCTGGCTGATTATTTGGCTGGCTGATGTGACAGGGTCTGGAGATGCTGTGGAGAATATTATGCCACCTGCAACATTATTCAGTATGACAGGTTTGGCGGTGGGTCAGTGATGGTCTGGTGAAGCATATGCCTGAAAGGACGCACAGACCTCTACAGGCTAGACAACAGCACCCTGACCGCCACACATGTGGCGAGACTATGCAGGTAGTTCCTGGAGGAATTGATACCCCCTTTCCCCTTAGGACTTATTAATGTGAAAATACGCCCTAATCTCTTCTATACAAGACAGTAGTCTACATGCCTACAGGCAAGATCATAATAGTGGAAAACATTCAAACTGGCCAACAGAGCACCTACCTCTTAGGCATGCTTATGCATGTACTCCAACACATATCAATAAACACATTGGATTAAAGACACTTAATGAAAGTTAAATGGGCTGTTTATAAACTTTTATACCTTTAATCTAGTGGTTTATAAGTAGATAAAAAATAAACGCGATCAAATGACGTCAACTGGACCTCTAGCTCTATCTAGTGGTAAGAGCGTTCTGGTGCAGACTTATGTGCATTTGCAACATTATTTCAATTTCTGTTCATGTTATAAGGTTAACGTTAGTCAGTGAAGAACGTTTTTTTTATTTTTTTTATTTTAATCATGCTTATTATATAATTTTGCTTGCTATTCATTAAATTTATCAATATGTCAATTCTGTGAGGCAAATATGATCTGCAGACATTCTGTAAAACATTTCTGCAGACTTTCTGACTTTGCTAAAAAAAAAATACCCTTGTTTCAGTCAAGTTGTTCTACAAAATTCCTAACATTATAATTTCTACAGTATTAAACATTAGAGAGTGTGTTGCTTTGTGTGACTTATAAAGCTACAGACTGTTATGTGGTGTTTGTGCGGTAGTTACACCAACAACGTTGATCATTTTGACCAAAAAAAATGTTCTCTAAATAGATTTACGAGATCAAATGAACACTGAACTGCAAAACCTGTAAAGCTGTAGTAATTCAGGAATGTATTTATTACCTATACTGTATTACATTTTTAAAATGAATTCATATGGATATTCTTTTTTATTAATTTACCAGATTTTAGTCCATTTCTAAATACAGAGAAACTGTGACTCTAGGATGTTGGTATGTTTTCTCACATGAACTGATTAATTGCCTCAGGTTCTTTTTTTTTATTTCCATTGGTCTAGGTAAAAAAAAAATACATGGCAATTTTCAAAACATTAATATCATTCTAATTGAATAATCACTGTTGCTGCCTTGCCACATGACTCACTTTCTCTTGGATTTATGGACAGATGACAAACATTTTCCTTTACCATTTGCTGGAATAAAGAATTCATTTTTACCTCAATGATGGCCTCAGGACCCTCTTACTCTAGTACTGGGGATATTACTGTTTTAAAGTATGTATGTCATGGAACACAAAAGCTTAACTAGCAAATAGAGTAGCATCTGGTATAGAGATATATAGATGCAGTTTGTACAACCCCAATTTCATTTAAGTTGAGACGTTGTGTAAAGCATGGATAAAAACAGAATACAAAAACCAGCAAATCCTTTTCAACCCATATTCAATTACACTACAAAGACAAGATGTTCAAACGGATAAACTTTATTGTTTTTGCAAATATTTACTCATTTTGTATTTGGTGTCTGCAACACGTTCCAAAAAAGTTGGGACAGGGGTATGTTTACCACTGTGTTACGTCACCTTTTCTTTTAACAACACTCAATAAGCGTTTGGGAACTGAGGACACTAATTGTTAAAGCTTTGTAAGCGGAATTATTTTCCATTCTTGCTAGAAACTTAATTTTCTCAACAGTCTCAATTGTAGTATTTTGCAGTTCATAATGCACCACACACACACACAAGATGTTGCTTGGATGGCAGCTTATGTTGCTCCAAAACCCATATGTACTTTTCATCATTAATGGTGCCTTCACATATGTGCAAGTTACCCACGCCATGGGCACTAACACACCCCCATACCATGAGAGATGCTGGTTTTTAAATTTTGCTTTTACAATAGTACAGACAGTCTTTTTCATCTTTGGTTTGGAGGACACAACGTCCATGATTTCCAAAAACAATTTGAAATGTGGATTTATTAGATCACAGGACACTTTTCCACGTTACTCCATCTCAGATGAGCTCAGGCCCAGAGAAGCTGGCGGTGTTTCTGGCTGTTGTTAATATATGGATTTCGCTTGTTTTAACTTTGTTTTAGTTTTACCTTGCACTTGTAGTTGGAGTGATAATCTGTGTTCATTGACAATGGATTTCTAAAGTGTTTCTGAGCCCATGTGGTAATATCCATTACAGAATGATGTCGTTTTTTACTGCAGTGCCGCCTGAGAGATCGAAGGTCACAAGCATTCAATGTGAGTTGTCGGACTTGCCGCTTACTTGCAGAGATTCTTGAAATATTTTGATGATACTATGGAGATAGGTAAAATAGGTAGATAGGTAGATGATAAAATTCCTAAAATTCCTAAATTCCTTGCAATTGCACAATAAGAAATGTTGTTCTCAAACTGTTGGACTATTTGCTCATCCAAGTCTTTACAAGTAGTGAACCTCGCCCCATCCATGCTTGTGAACGACTGAGCCTTTCAGTAATGCTCCTGTATCCTGTTTTTATTTTTGATTCACACAACATTGAAACTGAGGTTGTAGTTCTATAGTTACAGATTGTAGCCCTTCTGTTTTTCTACATATTTTGTTAGTCCCCTTTACTCTGTTAGCTGATGGTCAGAACCCAAGGGGCACCACAGCTGAGCACTTCTGTAACACTGATGTGGTGATGTTTGTTTGTGTTGTGCTGGTAAGAGTGAACCAGCATCCTATAGACAACATCCTGTGAGCACCAAAGGATTGATGGATGTCTTACACAAACTTGGTGCAATATGGCGTATGTGTCTTTAAATAGAATGCACAGCATGTGAACAGTGATTTAAGACTCCAGCAGCACTGCTGTGTCTGATCTAATCATACCCACAATTGACAACTGTATACACACTTGAACTACAATGTGCATTAATATGGTAAGTGGAACTGGAAAATGGACAATGAGTGTAGAAACAAGCTAATAAAGTTGCCTGTGAGTGTTTGCATGCATATCTTTACAAATCCACAGTTCTGTTTATATTTTGTATATATTATTTATAATTATATTAACATATTCCTTTCTTTCTTTTTTGCACAATGCTACTATTTGCACTTCTGGTAGATGCAGATTAATTCTGGTAGATACAGATTAATTTATCTGTAAGCATGCATGTATATATATATGGAACAAAAATATAAACGCAACTTTTCTTTTTGCTCCCATTTATCATGAGCTGAACTAAAAAATTTGTGTTAGTGAACACTTCTCCATTCAGCTTCCAAAAATTGTGTGCAGGTCCAGATACAGCAACATCCATTATCATGCTGCAACATGATGGTTGTGGGTGAATGGCACAACAATGGGCCTCAGGATCTTATGGTATCTCTGTCCTTTCAAAATGGCATCGATAAAATGCACCGGTGTTCGTTTGTTCATAACATAACATAACATACGCCTGCCCATACCGTAACCCCACCTTCAGCATGGGGCACTCGATTCACAATAATGACATCAGCAAACCGCTCACCCACATGGCACCATAGAAGCAGTCTGACATCTGCTCTGTACATCCGTGAAGAGAACACCTCTCCAAAGTGCCAAAAGCCATCAAATGTCAGCATTTGCCCTCTCAAGTCAGTTACGATGACAAACTGCAGTAAGGTGAAGACCCTGATGAGGACGGCGAGCATGCAGATGAGCGTCGTCGAGATGGTTTCTGATAGTTTGTGTAGAAATTCTTTGGTTATGAAAATCATTCACAGGCAACAGCTCTGGTGAACATGCAGTCATCATGCCAACTGCATGCTCCCTCAAAATGTGTAACATCTGTGGCATAGTGATGTGTGATAAAACATTTTAGAGTAGCCTTTTATTGTGGCCAGCCTAAGGTACACCTGTGCATTAATCATGTTGTGTAATCAGCATCTTGATGATGATACACCTGTGAGGTGGACGGATTATCTTGGCAAACTAGAAGTGTTCACCAGCAGAGATTTTGACAATATGTGAACAATATTTGAGAGAAAAAGGTCTTTTGTGTAAGTCTTAGATATTTGAGTTCAGCTCATGAACATTGGGAGCAAAAGCAAGTGTGTTGCGTTCATGATAGATGCCAACTGTGTTTCGTTGTCTTGTACTAAGCAATGACAAAGTTGTATCTATCAATCTATCTAGCAATCTCTTTAAAGTTTTCCTTTTACTTAAGGTAACTTAGAAATGAAATATTAAACATGCCTTGAGGCTCATACCAGTTATGAAAAACTATGGACAATTAAAAACACTTTTTTTAAAAAACAAGATGACTAAAATTCTACTGATGTATCGCTTGCATAAAAATTAGTAACACAGTGTATGTGTGTGCATGTTGTATGTGTTCATTTATTTATCAGCTCTGCTTTGCGTCATCCGTCAACAAACCACAACTGCAACTATTACACACCTATTATCTAAACGTTTATTAGCTTAATCTTAAATAAAAATTCAAATAGACTGCTCACAAAAATTAGAGGACATTTTATAATGGGATATATCATTTTAAAATATCCAAAACGTTTTGAGAGCAGTATATATGATCTCGCCTTAACTGGCAAAAAATTGTGTCATAATTGTTGGTACCACTAGAACTTCTCATTTAAAGTCTGGTACGCTTGGTGACATTTTTTTGTCTAAAAGGAAAACAAGATGAAATTGGAGCCATAATAAATTGTGGTAATTTTGATACTTAATTACATGTTGCTTACTGACTTTGGTTTTCATAGCTACGGTGCCAACATTTTTGTTTATGTTTTTGCATTTTAAGACTTTTTAAACAAATCGTTCACTTTATTAGAAATATGATGGACTTTTAACAGCTGAGGCAGCTACTTTTCAGCAACTGCTAAAAGTTGATAAAGTGTTAAATAATGCAGAACACTGCTGAGTGATGCTCTTTTGTGTCTATTATGTCATTATTCAGTCAGTTTTTCACCACTCAAAACACCAAGTAAATTTACAAGCTGTATACCTAGTACAATGTCAATCTGATACAGCAAATCCGTATCTTTAATCATTAAAAAACATCAGTTAAAATCTAAACTGAATAGATAAAAACGGGGCATGTATTCCACAACTTTAATCATATTTAAAGTAAAATTCAACATTTTTCCATTCCACAGTATATAATCATCCATAAAATATTTTCTCAAAACACAAGTACAAGATGTGAATGACACAAAAGTCTTCACAGCAGCAATCACTGCATGACAAACTAAAGTGATTTGGTTTCCAATCAAATGAACTGAACCCTCAGGAACTGACACTAATCAGTGTGAGTATAGTCCTGCCAGTGCATTGTGATTAGTTCTGTCCATGGAGCATAACCTTTACCTTAAACTACTTATTCTTAAGTTTTATCTGACTGATATTAAGCACATCTTAATCCATGTCATAGGAAAATCATCAAATGATCAAATTAGAACCGTTTAGCAAATCACTGGTGTACTGTACCTGCTAATACCAACAGCTGCATGAAAGTATTAACTAAAGAAAAAATACAGCCATTCCATAGTGGCATATGAAATGCATTAAAACTTACACAAACATGATTTTGGCACAGTTATAACTTTCTTTTGCCAAAGTTTGTCTACATGTTTTACCTGGGGTTTAAAGGATGCACAATACATTTGCTTATCATAACAGGTGAAGTATGAAAATCTCAACCTGTTACAAAAGTATTAATGCTTAACTCCTACACACTTTTTACACTTATTGCTGACTTTAATAAGAATTGGCAGAACACATGTATTGGCATACAAATTAAAGTACTAATTGTCACTAGATTAACCAGTCTTTTGGACACCTGACATTGGATTGTTCAGATACATGACTGAATTTTGAATAATCAGTCCAGAGCAATCACTGACAACACTTATGGTGGAATTAAATAAGGCTAGTCTCTAAATTATCTCCAAACACCCAGTATTTAGAGGTGATCGCTTTACAACATTAATGCACGCTACATAGTACAAACTATTAAAGACAAGACAGATTTTACCCACAGCTAACTACTGCTCCACACCGACATAGGCAGAGCTCCCATTTTGTATAGATGTAGTGCAGTCTTTGGTCACTAAGAAGGCCAATTCAAGTACAAAACCCCTTTCCAAAAACAATAATAATAAAATAATAATAATAATAAAGGCTAAATGTAGCGATGTGATTGTTCAGTGAAACTGGCCCATGGCTTCTGCAGCCTTCCCCCGAACCGTAGGGTCTGGATCCTGCAGTAGCATGACTAAAGCTAAAAGAAAAAGGAAGATATATTAATTACTTAATGTCTTTCACAGATGTTTGTACATGTTTTGGTAAAATTCTTAAAGAAAAATGTTAACATCCTCTGCAGGAAACAAACATAAATGTGACATTTCTGCCAATTTCAATACATCACTACTGTTTAACATTCTGAATTTAGCATACTGGGGTGGGGGGAGGGCAAACTGGACATGGGGGGACAACATGGATCATCCTGTCAGTTGTCATTTCGTAATAGAAACATAAGACAACTTATTCATTAACTACAGGTCTTCATAATCTTCTGTTCATTATTGTAGAGAGTTCTAGTCCAAAGTCATCTTACATTATTTAAATTTACTCACAGAAATAAGAAAACAATATTTAAATATTAAGACATTCATTTCTTTAAAGTAGCTTAAAATAGACTATAAGAGATATGACACAAAACAATTATTATTTAATAGCTATACATCAACAGAAGAATACCTCAAACAAATTAAATTAGTTTAATTAATGGTGTATTTTAGTATAGGGAGGAATTATGGTATGCCCTAGTCATTTCTAAATTAAATACTAAATAAACAATGGTGGAATCCTAATAAAGACAAATTAGCATGCAGTTAAAAGTTGCTTACTTTCTGACCTTAATGACTTGGGCTAACTAAAAGAAAACATGACCCCAACAAGACCACTGTATTGTAACAATTGTAGCAATGACTGCATTAGAAAACTCCCTCTAAAAAGAAATCCAATTCAGGGTGTGGCAAAATATGCTGGCTTTCCCAGACAGTCTTGATTTCAAATTTGGTGAAAGTATAAGCAAAACCAGAAGATTATACAAATAAAATACAGGTAGATCAAGGATAAAATCAAATTAGGGATTTCCCCATAATGACAGCCAGTTGGTACTTCTAGTGTTAACAAATTTCATGATGGCCAGGACCATGTAGACAATATAAAACACAGGGCACACATGTAAGCATGCTATGCATGGGATGGAAGTCCATCACAGGGCTAGGTATCTTAATGTGCTTGTTAATTTTGGCATATCCAATTGTTTTTGTAGTCCATAGTTCCCATCCTTACCAGAAACAACCTAAAATATGAAATCCCATATACTTAATGGCATAACATCTTAAAACACTTTCTGGATAACATGAGGCTGTATGTATCGCCATCAGAGTACAGACAAAACTGACTGTTTTGATCTTTCCAGTTACTTATAGTTTAGTGGCACAAGCAATTAGTCCACTGTAGCAGTACGGACTGAAAGCAGTCTTTCTTCATTTCTTCATTGTTTGGAATTAGTACATGGGGACTATACATGAATTGAGGCAGCAAGACCTGGTGTTGCTTTTTGGCTACAGTAACTTACAGAAGTCAATCTAAATCAGGGGCACTGTGGTAACCTAGCAGTGACAGTACTGTATTATGGACCAGAAGGTCCAGGGTTCAAATCCCACATCTGCAAAATTGCCAATGTAGGCTCTTCGAGCAAGACCCTTAACCGACAAATGCTTGGATAGTAAGATTGTATCAGTTGTAAGTTGCTCTGGGTAAAAGCGTCTGCTAAAAGATACAAATGTAACGTAAATGTTAATTGTTGTTAAAGAGACCTGTTGCACCTTTTGTTGCATCAAACCAATAACATTCAGCAATTCCCTTTGTTGAATAACCTTTTGCCACTTCATAACATGCCCTTCAGAATCACTTTTTACTAAACCATCCATTTCAATACTGCTATTTAGAGACTTTATTCTACTCTGAACAGTGAAAAGATATTTTGGGATATGTGACATTTTGTTCAGGGAGCTTTCTGTTAGCGCAGTGGTTCCAAAAAGGGGCGTGTCCAAGCTACTGGAGGGAAAAACAACAAGGGAAAAGAATGTGGCATATTTGAGCACTGATTTGGGTTTATAGGTGTAATGTTCAAGATTTATTTTCTTTCCCGATGAGGCTGGTTAAGGTTTAAATCTATTTTGAGGCAATTTTAAGAAATTATATTGTAATTAATAAATGCTCTTACACAGTACAGGTTTAACATTCATAATGCAAAATATCCTGCAGGAAAAAACTGGGAACCACTGCGTAAATACAAACCGGATTCCAAAAAAGAAAAAAAAAATGTGAATAAAAACTGAATGCAATGATGTGGGGGTGCCAAAATCTAATATTTTATTCAGAATAGAACACAAATCACAGATCAAAACTGTAAACTGAGAGAATGTATCATTTTAAGGGAAAAATATGTTGTTTCCAAATTTTATGGCGTCAACAAATCCCCAAAAAGTTAGGACAAGGCCATTTTTAAGAAATAGGAATGCTCTCCCATTCATGTCTAATACAGGCCTCTAACTGTTCAATCGTCTTGGGTCTTCTTTGTCGCA